>JXCR01068845.1:106448-166243 GCA_002079205.1 Phalaenopsis hybrid cultivar
GGGGGGGGGGGGGGGGGGGGGGGGGGGGGGGGGGGGGGGGGGGGGGGGGGGGGGGGGGGGGGGGGGGGGGGGGGGGGGGGGGGGGGGGGGGGGGGGGGGGGGGGGGGGGGGGGGGGGGGGGGTGGGGGGGAAGTGCGAGAGTGGGAGCGGAGGTAGGGGTTGGGGTTATGGCGGATGTGGGGGTGCGTGCCGAAATCAGAAAACCTCTCCTGACATGTTTTTTTGTCAAATAGAGTTGTACTCCATCCTAACAAATAAAAGAAATTTTTATTAGTTAGTGCACATAACAATGTATTATGTAATAAACTAAAAACAAAACAATACACAATTATAAATATAAAACTAGAAATTGTAAAATGAAAGGTAAAACTAATAAAATCAAAAACACAAAAGTGAACTGAAATTTAAAATTAATTGAAAAGTACAATAATTCCAATATACAAAGTAACTTGCTCATTTTACTAAACATCATCTGAAGAGCGGCTAGAGAATGTAGTTATGATCTCTTCTTCAAATGCATCGTCTGAAGAGTGGGGTTGGGAATGAGGGTCGGGGCAGCAGTGAAAGTGGGGTTGGGTATGGGTATGGGTATGGGTATGGGGGTGGGGATGGGGGCAAGTGCGAGAGTGGGAGCGGAGGTAGGGGTCGGGGTTATGGCGGAGGTGGCGGAGGTGGCGGTGCGTGCTGAAATCAGAAAACCTCTCCTGACATATTTTTTTTGTCAAATAGAGTCGTGCTCCATCCTAACAAATAAAAGAAATTTTTATTAGTTAGTGCACATAACAACATATTATGTAATAAACTAAAAACAAAACAATACACAATTATAAATATAAAACAAGAAATTGTAAAATGAAAGGTAAAACTAATAAAACCAAAAACACAAAAGTGAACTGAAATTTAAAATTAATTGAAAAGTACAATAATTCCAATATACAAAGTAACTTNATAGATTAAAAAAAATGTAAAATTATGAAGTTAAATGTAAATAAATAAGAATTGGGTGGTATGCATGTAAATGCCCCCAATAAAATAATGATTAAACAGGTTTACATTTTTGTGAGCGTGTTTACTTAAGAGCTAAGAAGAGCATATTTTTGGGAATTCGGCATGATATCAGGGAATAACGATGGGCTTATTAAATTGGGCTAAACTTATGGGCCGCCACCAAAGTGGGTGGAAAATTAGATCTTCTTGTGTAGGGGAAATTGATCCATTTCTTTTGTTTAAAAAAAAAAAATGTTATGTAGAGAGTAAGATCATATTATTTTTTATGTGAAACACCCTGAGATCGATAGGGTTTACTTTGTCTGAACTTTTTTCACTACTCTCAAAATTTACACTAGCCCTAAGAATCGAGTTTATACATTCCTCTAAGTAAAATAAAGATATTTTATTGATGGAGGTGATGAAGTTAACATTGACTTTTGCTTGTTTGTTGAATTGAGAACTCGACTCTCCCTCTTATTCAGTTGAATTAAGAGGTCTCCTTCTAGACTCCACTCCTAAAGCCGATAGAAGAGACAACCCGAACACCAATGGGAGGACAGGGGGTGATAGCTGAGGTTGATAAATACATAGCCAAGAAAGGGAACTTGCAGCACAAACTCAGTCCGAGGATTAGCAAAACATGGGAATATCAAACATGTTACCAAAAAGAGAATATGAGAGTATAAGTCAGCACAAGTTAACAACTCAGCGCTTTCATCACCTTGCCTTACTTTGACAAAGCAACATCTCACCTTTAATTTGACAAGGTGAATGTATTTTCATCAACCTATTTCATACTCCTGTGACATTGTTAGCTACACCAACAAACAATATCTTACTATAAGCTATCCAAGTCTCTCTTTGTGTAGCCATTTTTGTATTATTCTTTGAACACAATCACCCCTAAAACTAGAAAGGGAAGGCTGTCATCTCTTTTCTATTTCTTCGATCGACTGTTAAGTCGTCTTTCTATTCCCCTATAAGCTCTGTTTTGATGGTGTGAGACTAGTGGCATCTAACAATCCTCTAACAACAAATTTATCCCTCTTATTTTTTCCTCTAATTTTATTAAACTCAGCTCAAATTTGTTTGTATTATTAGAATCACATATATAATGTATTAAGCTCATTTTAGCTCAAATTTAATTTAAAAAAACAAATAAATAAATTTGAATGGACCTTTAAAATTCATCTTATACTAAAATTTTAATTAAGCTCAATAAAAATTTAAAGACCAACATATTTAAGATGTTACATATCTCAATCCCATAAACCTTTCCTTAAAACATAATAATAATAATAATAATAATAATAATAATAATAATAATAATAATANCTTGAAATATGGGAGAAATGATCAGTTCAAGGAAAAATTTATTAAGTTTGGAGCTTGTAAGTAGTGCTCTTCAAAGCTAGTTCTAATTTTTTTTAAACTTAGCCACTAGTAGTGGGATTAAGGCTTTATTGTTGTTGTTGTTGATCGGAATTGGGTCGTGAATCGATTATAGTTAGTTTTGATTTGATCCCGCTCGAAATTAAACAGTTTTCCAGTTAGCTTGAATTGTAAACGAGCTGACTTGAATACAATTTCTGGCCCGTATGCTGGCTCGATCCGGCTTAAAATGCTGCTCGAAATACAGAATTAGCCGGTTCGAAAATTTCATTTGAAATTATTTATTTATATGAAAAACAAAAGAATAAAATAGGCAAAAACAGAAGTTACAGCAATAAGGCGAAGTATATATTATTTGTAATCGTACATAATCATAAATATTTATTGCTATTTATAAAGTACAATTGGCAAGTATAAATATAAAATATAAAAATTACATGTAAAAGTACAAATAAAATGATTCTGGCATGTTGATGATTTTTATTCTCAAATAATCTTTCAAAGCTGTCAAAAAATAAAACTTAGATAGTCATAAAGTTATATTTATGTAAATATGTAGAGGTACTCAAAGCTATAAAATGATGAAATCAGTATTGGGGCTTGGGGCATACATATACATTTACTTTTTATAGTTAGTTTTCATATGATTCTTATTTCTGAATTTCAAAAACTTCAAGAAAATATCAACAAATTATAGTGCAGAAGAGAAGTTCTTTAAAGAAAATTGAAAATAAATGCTTCAACTTCAGTCTATATGCGGGTTTAAACTCACATCTAGCTCTGAATTTAAAAAAAAATTCTCCTATAAAACATCATTCAGGAAAATGGTCCCAAGTTTAGGAAGACTCAAAACTAAATCCAACTTTGAGAGAATCATATCACCAAATTTATATATACACTACAGGAAAAAAGACTTTTTTTCTGATGGCCAAATTCCATCGGCTATGACGAGAAAAAAAATTGTTGTTTTTGTTGTTTTCAATGGTATATCGACAGTTTTAAGATCGTAGGTAAAATGTTTGTCAGTAATTTCAGAATCGACTAAAATTATGACAACATTTAATTACCGGAGCATAACCGACGATTTAATGTCGTAGTTTTTTTAATAAAATTTTGAATCGTAGGTTCACGTTGGTTCATATAATTGATGGTTGATCCGTCAGTAATAATTACAGCTTACAAGTCAAAAAAGTGTCTCACCCATCGCTTTTTTAATGCATTTTTTTCGTCGGCTACAAGTTACTAATGTGTCAGTTATATTAATTGGCGGCTAAACTGTCAGAAAAGCGTCACACCTATCGTTTTTGGACGACTTGGGAGTTTCGTTGGTTTAATGTCTTTAATATGTCGGTTATAGAAACCGACGATTAAACCATCGGATAGCCGACTGCTTTGTCTACAGATATGTTGAAAGTAGTCGCAAAAAACTTGTAGCATAAGAAAAAAACATATTCTATGTTTCATATTTACATTACCGCACTTTTTTTGTCACAACATCTAATATACATTCCAGACATGTAACAAACTAGAATAGTTGTCGAACAACAAATTATTCAATCAAAGAAACATATAAATTAAATGCATATATTTTAAAATATATACATCACTGTTCACAGGAAAAAATAAATGTTCAAAAGTGCAATATAAACATAAAAAAGAAATAACCCTTCATTATCTTCTCATCCTCATCGTTCTCTGTCTCTTCCTCCTCCTCCAATGTTACCTCGCCATGTTGCGCATCCGCTGCCGGAACGAATATAACTCGACCTTTAGCTTGGCCTCCATCTTCGCTTCCAGCTCCGACCTCATCTGAGTGAAGCAGGCCTCCATCGCAGCAGTGAATGCGACAACGTGCCTAGAGACCTACTCGTTCTGTGCGGTAGAGGTGTAAGCTCTAGATGCATTGGTGGAGGGGTGAGCATCGTAGGCAAATCTTTGCGCCCCAAGCTTGTAAACTTGACCATTCTTCTTCCCTCCAACAATCTCTCTCCACAGGTAGTACTCGGAAAGATTGCGCTTGCGGATTGTAATACCTCTCGACGCCTGGAATCTGCTTTCCTTCGGTTGTTGGAATCTCTTCTGCAAAAAATAGTAGTTACATTCAGTTACAACTAGTATGTATTGACATCAAACTAGTTTAGCTCGTGAATTACCTTGGTCGCACAGGATTTATCGATCATCCATGACTATTCGAACTGCCTCTGGTGGGTGCGCTCATTTACAACAGCGGCGGACGACTCGTGTCTCATTTCCACAGCCTGTCCATATAACGAAATAATAGAATACATCTTCAAACTATTTAAAACTTTAAAGTATGAATGAAATCTTATCAACCCCCGCTTATATTCAGTATGTGGGAGTGTCCCACCAGTGTTATTGGAGGGCCTCATGCCTCAATAGTTCCACCATCTATATGCTTGCGCTTTCTTCTTCTGGAAGTATGGGGGATCCTAAGCTTTAAGCAGCAAGATAAATACATCTTCTTCGAGCCACAGAGGACGCTGTCGCAATTTTCAAATATCGTCAAACATGTTCCGGAGACGGTCGCTGCCCTTGCGCTCGAAGTTGCGTCGGATGTGTGTCTCATGCTCAGGTCATCAGAAGAATTGTTTTTGCAAAATTATAGGGATTATGTTCGTCTCATACATAAATAAAAACAACATAATATATTAGTGAATAATACATACCACAAACTCCTGAAATCAAAGATCTTGAACTGTCATCGGGAGCTTCTTCCACGAAAAATGCGTTGAGTTGTATTTGTTCCAAATGATATCTCGAATGACATGAATAGTCTAGGTTGTCGGGTAGAACCTTAAAACAACAAATTATTAGTTTTATATTTAATTGTGAAAAAAAAAATTATAGTCAATATCTTAAAAATAGCTTGTGTGTTGCCGACAAGCTCGATGCAGTAGTTACTGCCTGTCGCCCCTGCTTGGTAGAGGCGGCCTGGGCCTCTGGCACACTCAATGTCGTTGTAGTCGGGGTGAAGGTAGGGGTGGGGGTGAGCGTAACAGTGGGGTTAGGAATGAGGGTCGGGGAAGCAGTGAAAGTGGGGTTGGGTATGGGGGTGGTGGTGGAGGCAAGTGCGAGAGTGGGAGCGGAGGTAGTGGTCTAGGTGCGTGCCGAAATCAGGCAACCTCTCCTGACGTGCTTTTTTGTCAAATAGAGTTGTGCTCCATCCTAACAAATAAAAGAAATTTTTATTAATTAGTGAACATAACAAGATATTATGTAATAACTGAAAATAAACTAATACACCATTATAAATATAAAACAAGAAATTATAAAATGAAAGGTAAAACTAATAAAACCAAAAACACAAAAGTACCCAATGAACTGAAATTTAAAATTAATTGAAAAGTACAATAATTCCAATATACAAAGTAACTTGCTCATTTTACTCAACATCATCTGAAGAGTGGCTAGAGGATGTAGTCATGATCTCATCTTCAAATGCATCGTCGGAGTCGTACTCATCATTGATGTTAATTCCTTCGTATTCGCCACTTGCAACCTCTAGATTGAGCTCTTTATCAATTGCATCAAGTGGGAAACAGAAACATGTCATTTCAGTTTCTTGTTAGGTGAGTTAAAAGTTATTCTGAATATTACTGGTAGCTCTTAGTTTACTTGAAATGACAACATCTCAATCAACATTTTTTCTTGCTCTATGTGGATATCGAAGATAGTAAGCCCAACTCATCTATCGAGTTATAATGAAATAATCAAACTTAGCATAAATTATGTTAACTTTCACTTCTGTGATGTTATATGGTTACTTTTCCTTTGTTTTATGATTACTAACAGGATCAAACCAATTATAGTTGAATATGAATACACTTCCTCCAATAGAGCCTGGGTAAGATAGCTCAATCACATCTTCCAGAATCCCATGATAGTCTATCTCTTCATCTAGATTGTATCTGATTATGATCCATTCAATAAGGCTGGTCCTAATAAATTGACTTCTTTGTCCAATTATGAGTGACACCTAATTCGGGTGGATGATATTGAGCAATGTCAGGGCATACAATAATCTTTGAAATGTCATTAACAATAAACCATTTATTTTCCCCAGATATTCTTATAGGTGGCGATGATTTCTCAATTTTGTTCCTTCTGAATGTTCTCCTATTCCTCTTGAAGGGATGTTCACCATTTAGAAACATACAATGATAGTCAAATCATAAATTCTTCCTTCCATGCTAAATTGTAAATGTCTTAGATGAATTCATGCAATATGGATGTCTTGTTCCATCAAAAGATCATTTTTTCAAATATGCTTGAGTCAAATCTTGGTGGAGGATCATAACTCGTCGAAGGAGGGGAGCTATTCAGTAATTTTGCTGAAATTGTCAACCGTATATATCATATCTCACTTCGTCAGGCATTAAGCGTGACGGATTTCTGTGTTTCCAACATGGAGACCAAAATCCACCCTTAGATAGGTAAACTGGTAGTTGAGAAACAACTGCCACAAATGTCTCGACACCGTTCAAGAACTTCTGGGTGATCTATTTTCTATTCGAATAAAGTCTTTTGTACATTAACGATCTTGATGTACGAATATCCATGTGTACCTTCCAACTTGAGAATAATCAACAAATTATAAAGTGGATTCAATTGAATATATTATATTTAATTATATAGTAGATTTACTAGTGGATTTGTAACAAAAGGTGATCAAACCTAACAATTTTCAAAACATTTTAAAAGGAGTGCACGTTTTAGATAGCATTGGAGTCAAAACATTAATCACGCTGTTAAGATTGTCGAAGACTAATAATCAGTAAATATTTATCAATATTTTATCTCTAATCCTTGATGTCACTGCAGCTACACGAAACATTTCACAAATATATTTCGTTCACATTTTCTCTACAAATGTAAACCCACTCATCCACCTAAATATTCTCATCTCAACAACTCTTAATAGATTACTTTCATACTTACGAACAAATTCTGAGAAGAAAATGTTTTATATGATGCATCAGTGTTCACTTCTTTGTCCAATTAGAAATCTAATTTCCATTCTCAATATTTGAAGTGAATTTCCATATAGGGTTTAGGATTACCTTCACATTCATTACTCTACACACATACTTACAAAATATATAATTTTTTCTTGTTATATATGCCTTCTTTAAATTTAAATTGCGCTAAAGCTTAGCCGCCAGATCATAAACTCCGACCACTTCAACCTTTTACACAGTCTCCCAAAAGTCAACGCATTTTAGATTAAATTACATAAATATCCGTGCTCTACTCTCTATTCATAGAAAAATTATTCCATGCGGATCCGAGTCCGCACCATTACCATGCAGTAATATTTGAGAAATTTTCTCACATTCATTCGCACCTGGCAATGCAGCTGGATCGAGCAGAGGAGAGGTGCGTGATAAACGTGTGCCAGCCGGGCACAAACCTCCTCTCCGCCGGCTACGTAATGTACTCCAGCTCCGTCATCCTCGTCCTCACCGTCGGCAGGGGCGTTTTCGTCTTTAACCTCGACCCCCTCTACGGCGAGTTCGTCCTCACCCAAGAACAGGTTCGCATCCCCCGCACCGGTGACATCTACTCCTTCAACGAGGGCAACTACCTGCTCTGGGACGACAGGCTCCGGGCCTACGTGGACAGCCTCAAGGAGCCCGGCCCAAACGGAAAGCCCTATTCGGCCCGATATATCGGCAGCCTTGTGGGGGATTTTCACCGCACGCTTCTGTACGGAGGGATATATGGGTACCCGCGCGATAGCAAGAGCGGGAACGGTAAGCTGAGACTGTTGTACGAGTGCGCGCCCATGAGCTTCATCGCCGAGCAGGCGGGGGGGAAGGGTTCCGACGGCCACCGTCGGATCCTTGATATCATTCCCAACGAGGTACGTTTTTTTCCTTGCTTTCTTGCCACAGAATTCGTTATCTATTTTACCTAAATTGTTATGTTAATTTGTATATTGTAATGGNGAAGCTGAGACTGTTGTACGAGTGCGCGCCGATGAGCTTCATCGCCGAGCAGGCGGGTGGGAAGGGATCCGACGGCCACCGTCGGATCCTTGACATCATTCCCAACGAGGTATGTTTTTTCCCTTGCTTTCTTGCCACAGAATTCGTTATCTATTTTACCTAAATTGTTATGTTAATTTGTATATTGTAATGGTTACTCGAATCTTATAATAGTCTTTACGAATGAACATAACAAATATGTAGTCTTTATAATGTCGAGTGGTATGCATGTAAAGATTTGTATATTAATTTATACGTAAAAATTTGAGTGCTCAGATTTATACCGCTGTTCTATCTAGATTTTCTGATAACTTATCTTCATCATTTTGGTTACAGATTCATCAGAGAGTTCCACTGTTCATTGGGAGCGTGGAGGAAGTTGAGAAGGTGGAGAAATTTCTTTCCGGAGTATGAATCTTTGAATTGATAATATGCTGGGCAGCAATAATTCAGGTATTGTGTAATTAATTATAGGTGGTATTTATGTAAATCTCCTTATATTGTATCAGTATCTTTTTTTTTTTTTTTTGAATATTTGATATGATAAAAGATCTTGTAGGAATCATTCTTGTAGTTTGGGGGATGGTTAAATCGAGTTGGAGAGTTAACCTAAACGTAGAAGTAAAAGGAATTTTTATTACTTTTGGATTTAGTTTCGAGCTAATAACGATAAAGCATATTAATTTTATTAAATAATTAGTATTAGTCCCCGGCCCATAATTTTGTTGACATTTTTTTAGGAGGTTAGGTATTGTGTGTTGTGTTGTATGTGAGCTCATACAATTCAAGGGAGAAGATAGTTTGGGATAAGAAAAAATATTACCTCATAAGTACTGATGCATCATAACTCTAATGAGGAGGTGCCACGTGACATTATGATGAGACTATTGCATATGTGACACCTCCTCATTACTCCTGAGGTAATATTTTTTCTTGGGGAATAAAGTGTTGTTTTTAAGTGATCTCTTTCACGTCGTTGGTTAGGGAATTTTGAGGGATATTTATGGAGGGCTCAGCAGCCAACTTCGGCCCATTTAGAAAGTGTTTTTTTTATCATTTTTGAGTTTGGACTTATGATCAATTGTTGGTTAAAATTTATATAATCATGAAAAAAATTAGTTTTCAAACATAATTATAACAAGCTTATTAATAAAATGATCTTATAGAAGTTTGTCATCTCCTGGCATAATTAGGTAAAAACAATCTAGCTGGTGCTCTCGGTGCCTTCGATAAAATCACAAATTCTTCCTTCTTATCACCTCTAAAATTAATAAAATAATTTTATTTTTATTTTTTATAATGTGTAACAAATATTCACATGAGCACACTTCTGTTTAGTCGTCTAGTGGTCTGCAACTTTCCCAAACTAACTGAGGAAGCTCTCAATTATATCGTCTCAACTCCTCACTAAGATCTCTATTATGCTTCATTTAAAGTCTGTTTGGGGTCACTTGTGGCTTATTTAAAAATAGCCGCACAACACAGCTGTGGTAGTAAGGTGCTGCGGAGAGTTGATTGTTTGTTTTGTTTTGTAGTTTTAAAATAATTCTGCTATTGTTTTTTTTTTTAACAAATGAAATTTCTGTCTCTGTATTCTAGTGTTGTTTATAATTTCCAGCATCAAAGTACCACTCAACTCCATCAACCGCACAAATAACCGAAATTAATTGCAAAATCAAAATGCCCAAGTAGATAATGGTAGAGAATACCGTACGGTGTTGGAGAGCAAATGATACAAACCGATCCAAAGAACAGAGGGAAGAGGGAGAGGAGATGAAAGTCAAGCTCACCGCAGCCACTAGAGCCATCGGAACTAAATGGAACCGACCCTAGCCACCGGAGCCATCTATCAGAGAGGTCGAGAGCGACAATGTTACCTTTAGAGCGAGAATCACAAGGGAGGGGAGAGTGGCTCACGAGGGTGAAGAACGGGCCACAAGATTGATGAGGGGAAGGGTTGTTAAAGATTTGCGAAGAAATGCGGGTCCACGGCTCGCGGTTAACATGCCTTTTCCAAAAATGCAGCCTCACTGCAACTACCAAACGGCTTCTAGCAAACGGTCCCTTGGTAATAAGAAAAAGCGTTTACGATATGCAAAATGTTGCCAATAAGAAACACGGGGTGGGGGGGTTCATCGTTTCCTGCTGTGTGAACTGAGTGTATAAGAGCTTCGATTTATGTTCTCTCCTGTGAGTTGAGAAGGAGGAAAGGAGAAGAGATGGGGCAGGTTCAGTACGGAGAGCGGCGGTGTGCAACTGTAGCAGACTAAGGATGGGGACCAACCCTTTAACAAGTAATGAAGAAGAAAATACTAACAGTAAGCCAATACGGAAAATAAGAATTACAAATATAAAACTATATATAAGACAGTTGCTTGAACCCCACGTCATGAAAAGTGCTCCCACCCTGTGAGCTTCGGCTGGTGATTACTGCATCAGAGTTTTTCTAAAAAGCATAAACAAAAGAGTTTTCAAACACAACTATCAACTTTAAAAACATCAACTTTAGAACATGTTCTCTAAAAGTCGCTTTCAAACAAACTTTGACCAAAGAAGAAATTTAATCAAACGAAACCATAAGGTATTTTTGGCAGCTAGTAATATAAATCAAAAGCGGTTCTTGATAAATCTAAAACTGTCCTCAAATAAATCATACCTAATGTGCTCCAAATTCGCCAAATTTAGAATATACTATTCTCATGCTTATCTCTTATTTGACAATATTGTTTTTGGTGCTATTAGGTCTCCTTCGTGCATCTTAGAAGCCAATATTGTAAAACTTCATTGCATTGTATCCATCCCCAAGGTCGCCGCTGATCTCAATACTATAGCATAATGTCACCGAAAAGACGCACACCCCTTACGTGTAGTGATTTTCAATGTGTGTTACCGCCTACACCGCTCACATATCTAACTGTGTTAGAACTTTTTTATTGTTGCCTTCATTATTTTCTTACCTTTAACTAAATTTTAATACCTAAGATATATTATAAAAGTATATTTAAAAAATGCAATGTTACTACATTTCTTTATTTTCTTTTACTATTACTTAAATAATAGAAAAAAAGTAATCTTTGTATTATTTTACAATGGTTGTGCACAGAATAATCCTTGTTATGTTTAATGCATTATACTAATGAATAAAAAGGTGAATTTACATGCACATCACAAAATTATTTAGTATTTACATATTTAACATTTAAATCCTTGTATATAATTATACATCACTTTAGTGTCTAGATCATGTCAAATGTGTACATAACAATGTGTGTACAAGTCTATGACTATCAATAGGTTAATATTAATGATATTAAATATGTGATTTAAGGATTTGGTAGGTAAATAAAAGAATTAGGTGTTATGTATTTTGACATATAAGAATTTTATAATGTATATAAGCAAAAAAATATGAATTTTATGTAGATATTAACTCTTTCTCTTGTGTGCTCACAACACTAATCACAATGGGAGCTTACATATCTCCTCAAGGCTTTGTCATTGCCAACATATTTGCTAGGAATTCTTCTTAATTTTCTCAAGATATATATTTTCTTGACTCTCCCATTATACAAATGATTTAATTTGACATTTAAAAAAGTAATTTAATTTAATTTAATAAATTATAATAAATTCAAAGTCACATAACATAAACTAATAAATTCTAAGAAAGAGAAAAAATCACCTTTGAAATTCAAGCTAATTTGAGAGAAAAAAATTTAATGTGATAAAGAAGATTTGGATGACATAAATATTAAAAGCATTATTTAGATGTTAGATATGTAATTACATAGAAATTGTATGGCATGTTTGTAAATGCAACTACAAAGCTAGTATTTTTAAACAAAGAGGGCAGCTACTTCCAATAGTATGGTTGCGTCTAGATTCTTCACTTGAATACCCACCAACACCTACCCTGTCCGCCCAGGCTGCGTGATCCTATTGGCTGCGGCTCTCTTTCCGCTGCGCGTCAGTGAGGGCTACATGGAAGTGGCGGAGTAGCGATGAAAATCCAATTCACACGTGCACGCAATTAGCTCGTGCAAGCTCACGATAGGCCGAGCTTTACGAATCCGCCACATAAAAATTATTATTATTTTATTATTAAAATGAACTTTAAAAATTCGGGCTAATATAAAATAAAACTGATGAAATAGCAAGCTATACCAAAAGTCAGACTTCATTTGTCAAAAGTTTCGCACTCAATATGCCTTATGATTGGGACATAGCCGAACTGTGTAGGAGACACGACTCGTGTCCGCGAGGATGATCCACATAATTCACTTGGCCTGTCAAAGTGAGCGTCTTGGTAGTGACGCGTTGCGATAGAGCGTCGCGACGATGCATTGCGATAGTGTGTCACGGCTGCGCGTTGCGGTGATGTGCCGCAACGACGTGTTGCGGCAGTGCGCACAGTTGGAGCGTTGCGGCGACGCATTGGGTTCAAGACTATCATCCGGGGCCATGATTTCCTACGAAGAAGAAAGTCGTCCTGCGTATTGCTGAAGAGTTGCAGTGCAGAGTAGCGGTGCAGAACTTCGAAGTTGAGTTGTGGTGAAGAGTTGAGATGTAGAGTTGCAGTGAAGTGTTGTGGTGCATTGTTGTGGCGAAGTGTTGTGCTGCAGTGATGCAGTGCAAAGCTGCGATGAAGTGTTGAGATGCTAAGTTGCGGCGAAGAGGAAAGTCATCGCCGTCCTGCATAGCAGACAAGCAATGAGATCTTCTTTCTTGTTGCGATGAAGAGGAAAATCGTCATCGTCATGCGTAGCAGACAAGCAACGAGATCTTCTCTCTTTGCGATGAAGAGGAAAGTCATCCCTGTTCTGCGTAGCATGTAAGCAACGGGTTCCTCTTTCTCGTTGCGGTGAAGAGGAAAGTCGTCATCGTCCTGCATAGCAGACAAGCAACGAGATCTTCTTTCTCATTGCGGCGAAGAGGAAAGTCATCCTTGTCCTGCGTAGTAGGCAAACAACGAGATCTTCTTTCTTGTTGCGGTAAAAAGGAAAGTCGTTCATGTCCTGCATAGCAGGCAAACAACGTGATTTTCTTTTTGGTTGCGACGAACAAGAAAGTCTTCCCCGGCCTGCGCAACAGGCAAGTAATTGAATCTTCTTTCTCGTTGCGATGAAGAGGAAAGTCGTCTCAGTCCTATGTAGCAGGCAAACAACGAGATCTTATTTCTCGTTTATGCTGTGTATTTCAGAGGAAACTCACGTGTCACCCTTGCATGTTTTAAAGGTGATGAAGAAATGTTATAGTTTTGTTGTTGCGCTTTGAGGAGAAGATTTTCATGCTTATGCGGTGGCGATATCGGGAGACCCCTTGACGATCATTAGAATCACTATTTTTTGGAGAGGCGATGTCAACTCTACTCAAAGATGAGCAGATTTGTTGTAGCTCTTATATAAACATATGTTAGTCTTTGTAACATTTTTTAAAATTAGATGTGACATTTGTAGATGATGATAATGTATTTCCTTGCTCCTTCCACGGTTGTTGTGCCTTCTCAATCGTACAAAATTCTTCTAAGGTTCGAAGCCTTTTGAGGTTTTACAGTGGAGACCCTCTTGGGCTTGTCTTCGAGCGACATGGTAGCATCTTATCGGGTCTTGTCTTCTGGGCTTGATTTTCAGTGACATGGTTAAAAGGAGAATTCATTGAGGATGTAAGTTCAGTTCTGAATTGTGTAACCGAAGATGCTCAACGGTATTAGCTCGTAATGAACAAAATCATATGAAATCTACTTAGGATAGTTGACATATCCTAGGTTGTTGGTCGAAGCTTTTGCTTGACGACCATAACCTGTTATGGAAGAAGTCGAAGAAAATCCACAAAAGGTTTTTGACCTATCGGAAGTTGTACAATTATAGCCTGTAATGGAAGAGGTCAAATTGAGTCCCTCGGGGATCGATTAATCCCATAATGAGGTGTCAGAGATGGTTTCTGTTTCTTGATATTGGGGTGTATGTTGCAATTGACCGTATGTTTTCTTGGAAATATGGTTGCAGTCATACTCAAGAAAAATGTTTGACAACTTGTAAGTTGTTACTTTTGAATCTTTTGTTCCTCAGCGGGGGACGTTTTTCTTGTGAGTTTGTAAAATAACTTATGTATGGAGCTTTGACGAGATCAGCTTCATGATCTGGTTGAGAAGGAACTTCAATATGATGAGGGGTGCTGAGGAAGCATTATTTGCGGTGAAGATTTCATCCCAGTACATGAGCGATTTTCACAGGCTTATAATCTGAATGAAATATGAGATGACTTCCCCACCACAGCCGTGCTCGAGACGTTGACATGAACTACCTTTCGAGACTGCAGTGAAAAATTGCCCCCAGCTTGGATGAAGTTGTAACATACTTTATGTCTGAATAGGATGCGAGAAGACAACCTCACTACAATCGTGCCTAAGACGTTGACGTGAATGACCCTTTGAGATTGAAGTGAATGTTGCCCCCCACATTGAAGAATGCTTTGAAGATGATCTTCAAGATGCAAAGAAGATTTCTTTGCCAATTGGATGATCTACATCATTGGGAAATAAAGTAGGGGCTCGGTGTCTTAGAGTTCAAGACAATGTCGAACGAGACTTCGTTTGTCACAGACGGCGACAAATTGATATGTGCCAAAAAATTTGTGGTGGTAGAGTAATGGATTATCATCTTAGCGTTGCACGAAAATTTATCACATACTGATAACATAAGAGAAGTAAGCAGGAGGAGACACATCAACTTTTAACATGGAAAGCCCTTGAAAGAGGGAAAAACCATGGTGTTTAGCCCAATTGAAATAATCCACTATGAATGATGAGTACACATGTCTATTCTTCCGCTAAATTAGGGAAGCTGAAATTACAAAGTTGTATAACTATAATCTTACTATAGTTCTTGGTGACAACAAGTTGCAAAGTTCATTGTTGATTGTTGTGGATGTACTAGTCCATCGTGAGTGTTGTAGATGACTGCACCAGAAGTGTTGATTGGCCAAAGAAACCGTAGTAAGCAGTTATGGAAGTTGTGGTCCACATAGTTCGTAGTGCCGAGTATGAATGGCGTTCGTAGGCCGCCGGGGCCGAAGTCGGGAGTTGTGAACCACGTAAGTCGTTGTTGACACCTAGAGCGTAGAGATAAACTAATCCCACGAAGATGACTGATGATGTCTGATTGGTGGTGATCGACGATGATTGGTGATGATCAACAACTACGGTCGACAGTGGATGACGGCTATCGACGACGGCCCGGCAGTGGCCAATGACGATTAACGGCGGTCGACGACGGTCGATATGATGCTAAACTTCAGCTCCTTCTTAGAGCTTCCAGTTCTCTCTGAAGCTTTAAAACTCCTCCTCATGTGAGGGGTATGACTCTATTTATAGTGTTCTAAATGTCATTAATGCAGAAATATAAAAAATTTTGATCGGACGGTCCAGAGAGCTTCCCCCGATTATACAATGTTTAATAGACATTTGAGTGTCATAATGATGTCTAAATTGAGTGATTTTGGGCTCGTTAGATTTGTTTTGTCGAGACGCTCAATTCAAGTATAAACTTGCGATATTCGACAACCGTTTGACAATCCAAATGTGTCCGAAAATCATTTAAATATGGTTCAATGAGTTGATCTGGGCTTGATTTGACTAGTTTTTATATCATTAGGTTAGTTTCATCAAGCCGATCAATTTGACTATAAGTTTATCAAATCAGAGTTCTGGATGATTTTTTATCAAAATTTGAATGTCTCATGCTTAAAATATCATCTCGAGATTCGTGTCGGATAAATTTGTTGGTGGCGTATTAATAAAAAATAATGTTAAAATAATATAAACAAATATTATTAATTTTAAAAAAAATTAATTGTTTTGAATTAGGATAAGTCCAATATCTCATTTATAAATGGAGCTCGAAAAATTTTTCATGTTTGCGTAACCATTAACGAACTATTTATGGAGCCTCCGAACCCGAGCTGTTAATGGAGATTATTTATTTATTTATTTATTTATTTTTTTGACAGCCCCGATTACAGCCTATTATTTAATTGGTGGGTCCCACTTGGATTCCTGGATTCTTTCTCAATATTTATTCAGCATTTTCGGCCGGAAGAATCCTCTTGTCTCTTTCTTCTTCTCCTCCCCTCGACGCTCTTCCTCTCCTGTGCATCCTAATTCTTCTACTGTAACCGCGGAGGACAGCGTGAAGTGGGAGAGGGTCGTTGGACGATGGCGAGCGTGGTGGAGGTCGCAGAGGATGGGGGGTCTCGGAACAATGAGAAGAGGCCTGTGGTTGTGGTGTCGGATGAGACCGTGCACCAGATTAGCACCGGTATTTTCTTTGTTTTTCTTGGGTTCAGTTTTCGATTGAATGGATGAGGTTTTGTTTTTCATTACTTCGAATTTTTTGATAGCATTGTTTTTTTTTTGTTTTGTTTTGTTTGAAATTTCACCAGATCAGTACCTAATTCTTCTACTGTTCTTTACTTTGAATTTATTGTCGCCGATGAGAGACTGTTGCTTGATGTTTTNCTCACTTCTTTGTCCAATTAGAAATCTAATTTCCATTCTCAATATTTGAATTGAATTTCCATATAGGGTTAGGCTTACCTTCACATTCATTTATACACACACATACTTTCAAAATATATAATTTTTTCTTGTATATGTATGCCTTGTTTAAATTTAAATTGCGCTAAAGCTTAGCCGCCAGATCATAAACTCCGACTACATCAACCTTTTACACAGTCTCCAAAAAGTCCACGCATTTTGGATTAAATTACATAAATATCCGTGCTCCACTGTCTTTCTATTCATAACTTCCATTACCATGCAGTAATATTTGAGAAATTTTCTCACATTCATTCGCACCTGGCAATGCAGCTGGATCGAGCAGAGGAGAGGTGCGTGATAAACGTGTGCCAGCCGGGCACAAACCTCCTCTCCGCCGGCTACGTAATGTACTCCAGCTCCGTCATCCTCGTCCTCACCGTCGGCAGGGGCGTTTTCGTCTTTAACCTCGACCCCCTCTACGGCGAGTTCGTCCTCACCCAAGAACAGGTTCGCATCCCCCGCACCGGTGACATCTACTCCTTCAACGAGGGCAACTACCTGCTCTGGGACGACAGGCTCCGGGCCTACGTGGACAGCCTCAAGGAGCCCGGCCCAAACGGAAAGCCCTATTCGGCCCGATATATCGGCAGCCTTGTGGGGGATTTTCACCGCACGCTTCTGTACGGAGGGATATATGGGTACCCGCGCGATAGCAAGAGCGGGAACGGTAAGCTGAGACTGTTGTACGAGTGCGCGCCCATGAGCTTCATCGCCGAGCAGGCGGGGGGGAAGGGTTCCGACGGCCACCGTCGGATCCTTGATATCATTCCCAACGAGGTACGTTTTTTTCCTTGCTTTCTTGCCACAGAATTCGTTATCTATTTTACCTAAATTGTTATGTTAATTTGTATATTGTAATGGTTACTCGAATCTTATAATAGTCTTTACGAATGAACATAACAAATATGCAGTCCTTGTAATCTTGAGGGGTATGCGGGTAAAGATTTGTATATTAATTTATACGTAAAGATTTGAGTGCTGAGATTTATACTGCTGTTCTATCTAGATTTTCTGATAATGTATCTTCATCATTTTGGTTACAGATTCATCAGAGAGTTCCACTGTTCATTGGGAGCGTGGAGGAAGTTGAGAAGGTGGAGAAATTTCTTTCCGGAGTATGAATCTTTGAATTGATAACATGCTGGGCAGCAATAATTCAGGTATTGTGTAATTAAAAATCTCCTTATATTGTATCAGTATCTTTCTTCTTTTTTTGAATATTTGATATGATAAAAGATATTGTAGGAATCACTCTTGTGGTTTGGGGGATGATTAAATCGAGTTGGAGACTTAACCTAAACTTAGAATTTAGTTTCGAGCTAATAACGATAAAGCATATCAATTTTATTAAATAATTAGTCTTAGTCCCCGGCCAATAATTTTGTTGACTTTTTTTGGGAGGTTGGGTCTTGTGTGTTGTATGTGAGCTCATACAATTCAGGGGAGAAGATGGTTTGGGATAAAGTGTTGTTTTTGAGTGATCTCTTTCACGTCGTTGGTTAGGGACTCTCGAGGAATGTTTATGGAGGGCTCAGCAGCCCACTTCGGCCCATTTAGAAAGTGTTTTTTTTTATAATTTTTGAGTTTGGACATTTGATCAATTGTTGGTTAAAATTTATATAATCATGAAAAAAATTAGTTTTCAAACATAATTATAACAAGCTTATTAATAAAATGAACTTATAGAAGTTTGTCATCTCCCGTCATAATTAGGTAAAAACAATGTAGCTCGTGCTCTCGGTGCCTTCGATAAAATCACAAATTCTTCCTTCTTGTCACCTCTAAAATTAATAAAATAATTTTATTTTTATTTTATATAATGTGTAGCAAATATTCTCATGACCACACTTTTGTTCAGTCGTCTAGTGGTCTGCAACTTTCCCAAACTAACTGAGGAAGCTCTCAATTATATCGTCTCAACTCCTCACTAAGACCTCTATTATGCTTCATTTAAAGTTTGTTTGGGGGCACTTGTGGCTTATTTAAAGATAGCCGCACAACAGCTGTGGTAGTAAGCTGCTGCGGAGAGTTGATTGTCTGTTTTGTTTTGTAATTTTAAAACAGTTCTGCTACAATTTTTTTTTTTGAACAAATGAAATTTCTGTCTATGTATTGTAGTGTTGTTTATAATTTCCAGCATCAACGTACCACTCAACTCCATCAAACGCATAGAGCACAAAGAACCGAAATTAATTGCAAAATCAAAATGCCCAAGTAGATAATGGTAGAGAATACCGTGGGGCGTCGTGGGAGAGCAAATGATACAAACCGATCCAAAGAACAGAGGGAAGAGGGAGAGGAGATGAAAGGCAAGCTCACCGCAGCCACTAGAACCATCAGAACTAAATGGGACCGACCCTAGCCACCGGAGCCATGGATCAGAGAGGTCGAGAGCGGCAATGTTACCTTTAGGAGATAACAATAAAATCCTCTTCCTCCACGCTCCACGCTCCTCTGTAGGAGACTAAGGATGGGGACCACCCCTTTTAACAAGTAATTAAGAAGAAAGTACTAACAATAAGCAAATACGGAAAATAAGAATTACAATTATAAAACTATATATAAGACAGTTGCTTGAACCCCACGCCATGAAAAGTGCTCCCACCCTGTGAGCTTCGGCTGGTGATTACTGCATCAGAGTTTTTCTAGAAAGCATAAACAAAGGTGTTTTCAAACACAACTATCAACTTTAAAAACATCAACTTTAGAACATGTTCTCTAAAAGATGCTTTCAAACAAACTTTGATTAAAGAAGAAGTTTAATCAAACGAAGCCATAAGGTATTTTTGGCAGCTAGTAATATAAATCAAAAGCCGTTCTTGATAAATTTAAAACTGTCCTCAAATAAATCATACCTAATGTGCTCCAAATTCGCCAAATTTAGAATATACCATTCTCATGCTTATCTCTTATTTGACAATGTTGTTTTTGGTGCTATTAGTTCGCCATCGTGATGCTTATCTCTTATTTGACAATGTTGTTTTTGGTGCTATTAGTTCGCCATCGTGCATCTTAGAAGCCAATATTGTTACCACCTACATCGCTCACATATCTAAATATGTTGAACTTTTTTATTGTTGCCTTCATTTTTTCTTACCTTTAACTAAATTTTAATCCCTAAGATATATTATAAAAGTATATTTAAAAAATGGAATGTTACTACATTTCTTTATTTTCTTTTACAATTACTTAAATAATAGAAAAAAAGTAATCTTTGGATTATTTTACAATGGATGTGCACAGAATAATCCTTGTTATGTTTAATGCATTATACTAATGAATAAATGGTGAATTTACATACACATCACAAAATTATTTAGTATTTACATCTTTAACATTTAAATCCTTGTATGTAATTATACATCACTTTAGTGTCTAGATCATGTCAAATGTGTACATAAAAATGTGTGTATAAGTCTATGACTATCAATAGGTTAATATTAATGATATTAAATATGTGATTTAAGGATTTGGTAGGTAAATATAAGAATTAGGTGTTATGTATTATGACATATAAGAATTTTATAATGTATATAATCAAAAAAATATGAAGTGTATGTTGATATTAACTCTTTCTTTTGTGTGCTCACAACACTAATCACAATGGGAGCTTACATATTTCCTCAAGGCTTTGTCATTGCCAACATATTTGCTAGGAATTCTTATTAATTTTCTCAAGCTATATATTTTCTTGACTCTCCCATTATACAAATGATTTAATTTGACATTTAAAAAAGTAATTTAATTTAATTTAATAAATTCTAATAAATTCTAAGAAAGTGAAAAATCACCTTTGAAATTCAAGCTAATTTGAGAGAAAAATATATAATGTGATAAAGAAGATTTGGACGACATAGATATTAAAAGCATTATTTAGATGTTGGATATGTAATTACATAGAAATTGTATGGCATGTTTGTAAATGCAACTATAAAGCTAGTATTTTTAAACAAAGAGGGCAGCTACTTCCAATAATATGGTTGCGTCTAGATTCTTCACTTGAATACCCACCAACGCCTACCTGTTCGCCCAGGCTGCGTGGTCCTATTGGCTGCGGCTCTGTTTCCGCTGTCGCGTCAGTGAGGGCGACATGGAAGTGGCGGAGTAGCGATGAAAATCCAATTCACACGTGCACGCAACTAGCTCGTGCAAGCTCACAATTGGCCGAGATTTACGAAACCGCCACATAAAAATAATTATTATTTTATTATTAAAATGAACTTTAAAAATTCGGGCTAATATAAAATAAAACTAATGAAATAGCAAGCTATACCAAAAGTCAAGACTTCATTTGCCAAAGTTTCGCACTCAATATTCCTTGTGATTGTGAGATAGCCCAACTGTGTAGGAGACACGACTCGTGTCCGCGAGGATAATCCTCATCTTTGACTAGGGTTGTCAAAATGACTCGTTGTTCGAGAAGAGCTCTTGTTCGGCTCATTCGCTAAGTTAACGAGCCGAACACGAACATCACGAACAAATATTTTTTTCGTTCGTGTTAGGCTCGTTTTGGCTCGAAATACTATTAATCCATTATATAGATATCTTTGATGAGTAGTATTTTTAAAAAAATTAATTGACTGCAAGGCTACAAAGATTTATAATCAATTAAAAGTATTAATGAAGAAAATAGAATAAAATTTATTAATTTAGATTCAAATGATGTTTTAATTCTTGCCCATTTCCTTAATATCTTATGGCTACGTTATTAGGGTAGTCAAAACGAATATCTGTTTGTGAATGACTCGTGTTCGGCTGGCTAAGCAAACAAGCCAAACACGAACACACTTTTTTAGCTCCAGGCTCGCTCGTGTTCAGCTCGTTTACACCCCTATATCTCACTCATCGATTTGCCAGCTTATACGAGTTGCCGAGTTGAAATGTCACTCCAACTAATTAATTGAACAATCAGACTTATCAACCTAACTCATCTCATCGAGAATCTTGTAACTATAATAACACAAAAGTCCATACTGACACCAAGTATTAATATATGTCACATTTTAATATATAAATCTCACATGTTTTCCTCAAGTCATGTGGATGGTTTTTGTACGACACGACTTGTATTTTAATAATTTCTTGTATATCTATAAAAGCACACACACACACACACGCACACACACACATACAATAGTCTTTTTTATATAAAAAGTGCAATATAAATGATGTGTGCCAGAAAATTCGCGGCGGTAGAGTAATGGATTATCGTCTTAGCGTTGCATGAGAATTCAACACACATATATAACAAAAGAGAAGTAAGCAGGAGGAGACACCTCGACTTTTTACATAGAAAACCCTTGAAAGAGGGAAAAATCACGGGGCATAGCCCGGTTGAAATAATCAACTATGAATGATGAGTACATAGGTATATTCTTCCCCTAAATTAAGGAAGATAGAATTACAAAATTGCATCATTATAATCTGGTTGTAGTTCTTGGTGATAGCAGGTTGCAAGGTTCGTTGTTGATTATTGTGGATGTAATAGTTCATCGTGAATGTTGTAGATGGCTGCACCATAAATGTTGATTGGCCAAAAAATCGTAGTAAGCAATTACGGGAGTTGTGGTCCACATAAGCCGTAGTGGCGAATATGAATGACGTTCGTAGGTCATCGGGGCCGGAGTTGGGAGTTGTTTGAGCTGTGAACCACGTAGGTCGTTGTTCACACATAAACCGTAGTGATGAGCTCATGTCCCACGACAATGACTGATGGTGTTTGATTGGTGGTGATCGATGATGATTGCTGATGATCGACAGTGATAGTCGACAGTGGATGACGATGATCGATGAGTGTTAATGAAGACCCAGCGATGGCCGATGACGATCGACGGTGGTCGGCGATAGTTGGGATGGTGCTGAACATCAGCTCATTCTTAGAGCTTCCAGTTCTCTCTGAAGCTTCCAAACCCCCCTCCTCATGTGAGGGGTGGGGCTCTATTTATAGTGTTCTGAATGTCATTAATGCAAGAATATAAAATATTTTGATCGGACGGTCAGGATAGCTTCCCTAGATCATACAACGTTTAATATACATTTGAGTGCTTTAATGATGTCTGAATTGTGTGATTTTGAGCTCTTTAGATTTGTCTTGTTGAGACGCTCGATTCAAGTATAAAATTATCATATTCGACAACCGTTTGACCTTCCAAATGTGTTTGAAAATAGTTTAAATGTGGTTCAATGAGTTGATTTGGGCTTGATTTAACTCAGATTGAGCTAGTTTTTATATCATTAGGCCCGTCTCATTAAGCCGGTCAGTTTGACTATAAGTTTGCTGAAATCGGAGTTCTGGATGACTTTTGATCAAGATTTGAATATTTCGTGCTTAGAATATTATCTCGAGATTCGTGTCAGATGATGAAAATTTATTGGTGACATATTAGTTGCCTCCCTATTTCGAGCGAGACCATTTTCATCGTTCGAAATATCAAGAACTGGAGCATTTATATCATGCATATGTATCAATATATATTATTTTATTAGTATCGGTGTAAGAAAATTTTTCTCTTTATATGTTAAGAAGTTGAAAACAACTTAGTTGGTAAGCATTTTTTTGCTTTATGAGAGGGCGGCAGGGTTCGAATCCTACCTAAAATAAAATAAATAATGTTTTATAAAGAAATTTGAAAAAATTAAGAAATTTGAAAGGGCAAAACAGAAGGAATAAAAAGTGAAAAGATTTTTTTTTTGGAATATGAAAAGTTTTTATTTATTATTATTTTTGAGCATTTAATGTTTGCACTTTTTTTTAGATGTAGACAGGGACAGTGGGAATCTCGTTAATCCATTCATGCGCGTCACTAATTAAATGACGAGGCATTTGGCTNTTATGTACTTGATATATTGGATATTTTTTAACAGTTTTTGTGACATCCCAAGAAAGCCTTCGCTAAAAGGCATGTGTTTGGAGTTGAACCAAGATCTTTTCACGTCCAATGGGAGCTGCCAAACCCCATGTATGTACCTCTTTAATGAGTTATATTCAAAATGAGGAGTCCGGAATACATAATTGGGGTTGGCATGGTTATTTGTTTCCAAATATCATAGAATTCCAGGGCACTGTTATATAAATATAATTTATATATTCTAGCTCCATAATTTTAATTTGCAATGTGATAAGGGGAGTGAAGTACCTATTGAGAACATACGCGACCCAGTTCTTGGAATCGACGTTGTACTTAAGTACAAAGCTGAATTTTTGGATCTTGTTACAAAGCCGATTTTCTCTACAAATAATGTCCAGCAGGCATGCATACGGTTAATTGTTTTTTTGTGAGTTGAGACATGCAAGGCTTGTTAATCACTACTTAAAACAAACCTTGGTGAATTCATGTTTCCACTGATTTACAGCACGAACCACTGCATATAGTTCATGCTTGTGAACAGTTCACCTCTGCCTCACTACAGTAAGCTCTTCACTGCACAAACTTAATTGGGCAGTCTTCTTGCAAAAGGATAGCTCCAATTGTTATTGCAAAAGCATTCGCGTTAATGTGAAAAGTTTTGTCGAAGTCAGGATGTGTCAAAACTGGAGCTATGCTGAGTGCATCCTTAATTGTCTAGAAACTATTATGTTGTTCCCCGGCCCCATAAGAAGTATTTGATTTCTGTCCACACCAAACTCCTGATTTTGAAAGCACGGAAGGTCTCATCGAGCCTGGTTTGACAAGTTTAGAATGACAATGATTGACATTGGATACCGTCAGATCAATGCAGACCACACGGTGTTCTTTCGGGAACATGCATGTCACATTACCATACTTCTTAGGTATGTAGATGACATAATTATCACTGATGATGATGAGGCAGAAATTGCTTAATTGAAGGGAAGATTAGGGAAGCAATTTGAGGTAAAGAGTCTGAAATAGGTCAGATACTTTATTCTGATTGAAGTGACCCATGGACCTAAGGGGATGGTCCTATCTAAGAGAAAGTATGTACTAGATCTTCTCATGTAGATAGGTATGTAGAGATGCAAACATGCAGTTTCTCTAATTGATCAGAAGGTCAAGCTCAGTACAAAGGCAAGTGAATTGGTTGATTATGAATGGTATGAGAGACTGGTGGGCTGCCTGATCTATTCGTGCCACACTCGACCCAATGTTTCTTTTGCAGTAAATGTGGTGAGCCGTTACATGCATGATCCAAGAAAATGGTCATATGGATGTAGTGTATCATATTATGAAGTATATGAAGAGTGCACTAGGAAAATGGTTGATATTTAGAAATAATCGACATGTAGATATTGAGAGTTTTTGTGATTCTGATCAGACAAGTTGTGTTGATGACAGAAGATCCACATCAGGATACTGCATGTTTATAGGTGACAACTTGGTCTTGTGGAAGAGCAAGAAACAAACAGTTGTAACAAGATCAACAATAGCGGCAAAATATGGGTCATGGGTGGCTGAAAGCCTTGTTGGTTGAACTCAAAGTGGATCAGGGAGCGTAAATGAAGTTGTGCTGTGACAACAAATCGACAATCGACATTGCTAACAACCCGGTGCAACACGATAGAACTAAACATGTGGAGATTGATAGATTCTTGATCAAGGAGAAACTAAATAACAGACTATTGGAACTAAGTCATGTTTGCTACTGAAGGGTAGGAGGTCGACTGCCTCACTAATGACTTAGCTCAGTGGAGTTAATTAAATTATATGACAAACTGGGCTTAGTGAATATCGTTCGCCCACCTTGAGTGGGAGTGCTGAGATTTTTATCTAATTTAGGGTTCTATTTGTAAATAGAATAAATCTAGGGGTTTATTTGTAAATATTGTTTGGCTCTATATAAGTCAAGATGCTAATAAAATAATTTTTTTTTCATTTCAATTAAAAATCCTGATTTCAAAAGAGTGGAAGGTGTCAGCCACCCTTGAATGGATGAAACTTTCCATGGATCCATTTGAATTCCACTTTCCTACACTATGTCACAAACTCACAATTAGATTCATTAAGGTACAATTTGTGTGTGTGGAGGGCACAAAAACTCTTAATCAATTGTTGCATATGCTCATTAAATGAAGTACTATAAACCAATATATTGTCAAAATAAACAATACAGAAAAAACCCAAAAAAATGAATCACGAGCCTCATAGAAGCATCAGAGCATTGCATGACTTGAAGGGACCTTCCACTCATGCAGCCCTTCACAAGTTTTAATTATATTCTTTCATTTGTCACCTGGCCATATGCAAATCTAGTGATATTCGCTATACAAATCAAGGGTTTTTATAAAAAACCATAAATAGGTGAAGTTTCTTTAAAGTGCTTTAGAAAGGCCCTTGATTCACAAAACGAAAATTCTAATGAATGCAATTGTGACAATGAAGGTGATACACTACATCATGATGATTAAGGCTCCTTGTCTTACTTAATATTTAAAATTGCAAAATCAGGTAGTGAGGCGATTTCCATTCATGAGACGAGGCATAAACCTCGAAGTTCGAAAATTGTGAGTCAAAATAAAAGGTAGAAAAAAATATATTAGCATCGTAACTTATATGAAGTAATAATTTTTTAAAACTGCAAATTATCATATAATAACTTGCACAAATTAAAATATAATGTATCAACTCACTAAATCATCAAAACCAACTTAAAACATAAAATGAAATAATATAAATTATCAAAGTAAGATATAAGATGAGTTTAACATAGTAAACTTTCCTCACTCTTATTACCTAATCAAAATTATAACTTTCATAGATCTAAATAAAAATAAAATAAATAATCAAAAGTCGAAGCAACAAACAACGATAGTGACAAAATGAGCTGTTAACAGTGGTGGTGACAGCAAGAGCAGCAAATGACGATGGCTACAACAAAAGCAATATGCGGCTATAAAAGAAAAGTAGGCAAATGCTATGGTGGAAGCAATAAGCAGAGGTGACGATGCTGGCTGTGGAAGTAAGTGACGGCGATACTGGCAGTCCAGCTAGCAAAGGCAGCAGGTGCGAAGCTTGATCTGGGAGAGTGGAGCTCTTACACATGAGAGTATTGTTACAATTCATATTCAAATTGTTCAACATTGGAGGAAAAATATAAGTGTGAGGGGCGCACGCCTCAATAGAATTGAGGCAAGATTGGCGAGCCTCAACCATTGTGAGCCGCATGCCTTGCCTGAGCTACTCAAGGAGCAGGTCCGAAAGCATTTTTTTTCATAATTACCATGAGCCGGGATTGTGTAATTTCAAACAATGCTCTTATTAGGCCCTCTTTAATAAGTTTGAAATACCTTGAGATAAGGTTCATATGCTCTCAATTAGTTGACTTACTTTTCTTCGAGTCTCTCAGTTAAAAACATTTATTTTTGTGTGCCAATTCTAGATGAGTCTAATACGTTATTTTCTGTGTATTAACTCCATTTTTTTTGTTATTCCATCAACATATGAACCTTATCTCATACTGTGAACCCACAATTCACATGTTATACATCCAACAACCCCCAAGCAGTATTAGAAGATTTATCGTTACTGCAAATAGCTTGAAATGGCTTTCTTGTACATTCTCTGAATGACATTTTACCTTGAAATGAAATAGTTTAATATGAAGTTGCGAATTTTGCTTAAATTTTCTTCCTACCCTGTTATTTGTTGGGACTTGTTAAAGTTGCTAATGAAACGTGTGTTCCAGATCCTTGGTATCAAGGTGGGTTTGTCCTCACAACAGGTATCAACAGTTCTTATGTATTGGGGTATTCAGCATCGGTTATGATTCCTTTGGGATGGATTGGTGGTGTAGTTGGTTTACTCTTAGCAGCTGCCATATCCTTTAATGCCAATATTCTTGTTGCTCGTCTTCATAATGTTGGAGGTAAAAGGCAAATTAGATACAGAGATCTTGCTGGTCACATATATGGTACGATTCCTGACTGTTTTTTTTATCTTTTATCAAGCACTTTAAACATTTAACAAGTTCTACAAGTTACACGATGAAAATAATGTAAAAATAATTCTATATTATCTTTTCCATAGTGGCTTTTATAGGATTTTTTTTCTTCCTGAGAACCTTCTTCATGTTGTTTCATTTCAATACAGGAAGGAAAATGTATCATCTTACTTGGGCCCTCCAATATGTGAATCTTTTCATGATCAACACGGGTTATCTCATTTTGGCTGGGCAAGCACTGAAGGTATTTTGAAAATGATTACCACAATATGCTCTGTTTCAGTAGGTGTATTGAATAAGTTTCATTGTGTCTTTTGTCTCGATTAAATATTTTATTTCGTTAACAAGTTTTGTTTTTGAAAAGCGCCAGAAATTAATGCTTTTTTCTCATATGGTATTTCGGCTGAATCCTTGAACATCTGAACTTATAACCTGTATGGATTTAGTTGAAAGTTGAAGCTTAACTAAAGATTGTTTTAGTCAGCTCTCCTTGTTTGACATTGAAGCACGTTACTATGTAGTGTGAATGGATGCGAGAGGGTTAACCTGGCTGCCGGCATTGGGTATGCTGATGAGAGATAATCTCTTCTTCCTGCTCTTTAAGTGAACAGCATGACTTTGTGCTGGTCTTAAACAACTATGAAGTTGACTCGAGATTAGATCATTAATTAGGACCCTATTTT
Organism: Phalaenopsis hybrid cultivar; assembly: GCA_002079205.1. Lineage (NCBI taxonomy): Eukaryota > Viridiplantae > Streptophyta > Magnoliopsida > Asparagales > Orchidaceae > Phalaenopsis > Phalaenopsis hybrid cultivar. The sequence goes on from JXCR01068845.1 coordinate 135,014, forward strand.
GAGTAACAACCATCTTCTTCTTTGTTTTTTCCTTAATTTTTCGACAGCAGTTAATAGTCGCAGAATTCAGTAAATAATAATCTTGTCATAATAAGATTTAATGGTTCTATTCAAAGTGAAGGACCTGATTAGGACTTTCACAATACCTTTATAGGCCTTGAGTATATAAATAAACTTCTATGATTAAGGTGCAAGCTCAGGAATCTAATTGTTTGCTCATTAACCTTTGATTTAGATGTATATCTGTGACATTTAACATTCATTCTGCTTTGCCAGTACCCTAATGTCAAAGTGTAATAAATTATGCATTGACCAGTTGGTGATTTATAATTCTTTGCACAATTCCTTGTCTATTGAAATATACTTTTTAATCTTTGATTAAATTAAGTTTCTGTGATTGATTCATGTTGCAAATATCAAATCGCTATGACTACTTACCTCTACCTTATATGGTTAGAAAATAATTTTTTATTAGCTTTTCTACAATTCATAAAAAATTAACAGATCACTTTTGGATAAAATTAAACGTCGACCATCTGTCGACCATCTGATGATCCGATTAGAAGAGTAGATGTTTTAGATTACTTATGTTAAGAAAGGTAGAGGTAGGCCTAGGATGGCTTGGGCATATTGTATAAAAAATGGTCTTAATTTATTAGAATTAAATGAAAATATGATACTAAATAGGATTCAAAGGAGAAAAAGGATTCATGTAGTTGACCCCACTTAGTGGGATAAAGGTTTTGTTGTTGTTGTTGTTATATATATATTTATACTTTTTTTTAGGTTCCTATAGAGATGTTGAATACTCTACTTTTTTTATGCTAGTCATGGTGTGATAATCATACAGGATCTTTCCAATGAAAATGAAAATCCTACTTAGGAAGATGACAAACTAGCTAATATAAGTTCTATCCTACAATTAAAACACATATCGTAGACAACATAGTATCTGAAAAATTAGTACTATAAATGATTTAGAACAAGTCTAGATTTTCTGGATTCCAACTTTAAATCAATATAATATTAGCTTTTATTTGTTTGAAACAAGATATTTTGCAATAAATATTTTCCGCCAGACTAATTTGAAACTAATTTATGCTTAATCAAAATTGAACTATAGATTTTAGTTAAACAATTTACTACCAATGGATTGCAAAAAAAAAATGATTTTATAGCATTCAAACGGTATACCATGAAAAGTTGCTTTCAAATTTATTCAACATGCAGTCACCTCTATGAACCCATTTTCACCAAAGGACCTATCTATACGGAGCTTTATTTATATAAATTTTCTGAGCATGCGCTAGTATAAGATTATTTAGGAAAGGTTGGGCTTATAGCTGATTGGAATAGAAATTCTTCATAAGCTTCTATTCAAGACCGAAAAAATGGATTTTGTTGCTGAACTTTTTTTGCAGTTGTTATTGTTTGTAACTTTGCTTCCCGTTAATGATTCTTTTCCCTTTTTTTTCATCTTCCCTATAAAAAAAAGCTCAGAAATGTTGCCTGATAATATTGTTCATGCTTTGGTTTCCTGCAGGCTATTTATATTCTCTACCGGGATGATGGTGCTTTGAAGCTGCCATACTGTATAGTAATTGCTGGATTTATCTGTGCTCTTTTTGCTGTTGGAATACCTTATCTATCTGCTTTAAGGATATGGCTTGGATTCTCAACGTTCTTTAGTTTCACATTTATTGTCATAGCATTTGTGCTCTCACTTAAGGATGGTAATATTCTCCAAACCCAGTCTTATAAAACTCACAAGTATTTCAAAGATAGAGTTTAATTTCATAATATATTTCAAATGCTATTTTTTTTCATAATGGTTGTTTTCATAAGAATAAGTTTATTAACTATTTTTTAATATCAACTTTCTCTTAAAAATATTTTTCATGGATACTTGTTCTCTGTAAGAAACTTGAGTTTATGTTGTCCAGGCTTATGCATGATAAATTTAGTAATTATACCAGCAAACATAATTGCAAGGCAAGTGATTATAAATCCATAAAATTTGTCGGAGTTTGTTTCAAGTACATATGGAACTAGGTAATTCTGAATATTATGAGAGATAATGGAGAAGATTTAATGATTACACACCTTTTTTTTATAATTTAACATATAAATCATGTTATGACATATAAATCATGTTATAATTTATTATGATTTAAAAAGAAAGTAATTACACCCATCCGAGCTACCAAATCTTTCTTAAAGAGCATTGCATTCTGTTACATGCAAGTTCAAACTTTTCAACCAAAACATGCCTTCAGACCAAATATTTGCCATCGAACTAAAGTTTTTAATGCTGCAACTTAATTCCTAGTAGGGTTACATTCTATAATGATTAGATGTGATAATATTAGTTGATAGTAGCATCGGAGTTATGTATATTTCATTTCAAAAGACTTAAGGTTCATAGCTGTAGTAGTAGATGTGTCAACGGCTGTTCGAGGTTTGGCTTAGGCTTCATTTGGTAGTGCTTTACAAAATAAAGTCCCCACTACACTAACAAAGATGGAAGAGCTGTTTTGCTTGTGTTCTAGATGGTCAATAAATGTCTCGGGTACTTTTTGACAGTAAGTACTGGCACTGTAGCTTTCTACACATTAGAATTTTCATGTGGTAGGATGTTGAAGAGCAATTTTTAAGCAACACACTACAAGAAAACCGTAGTCATAAAAAATAACAATATGCAGACTACTTATAAAAAATTTTAATTTCCTTATCTTTTCATGCTACACGAAATGTTTTATCCTTTATGAATTTACCATATTATAATAACATGCTAGTATTGTATTGTGATGTGGTTGGTTATCATCATCATCGTCTAGTATTAATCATATTTTGGCATCTCTTGTTACCCTTCTCTATCAATGTTAACTTTGTTTTGCCTCGTCTTTTAAGTCCGTGAACATCAATTTTTTCTTCATCTATTAGTGCAGTTTTCTTTTAAAATTTTATTGCACATACCCAAAAACCAAGTCTATTTTATATGATCTACCTTTAATACAATAATTTTTCGATTCATCATTTTAATTTTATCAATTTGTAGATCTTAGTGTTTTACTTTGTCGTGGTTAATTTGGTTATAGTGACTACTTACCACTAAACAGTCTAATCTTGCTTCGATAATCGCCCTATTTAGAATTTTATAAAATTTGTAAATCTCAATGATGCTCTTATCACATCACACCCTTGAGTAGACATAGTTGATCAAATTTTATGAATTCAAGTATTGAGCAATAAAAAAATAATTGAATGATAAAAAAAGACTGAAGTTGAAAATGATAGTAGCAATGATGCTAAGATGAATGTATAGAAAGACAAATAAGAATATATTATGAAGTGATTATATTAGATAAATGAAAGGGAGTAACGGATATTTAAGGTAAGGTTGTGGTAGGTAGACTTGGATTGTTTGAGTTTGTCCAAAAGGACGAAAGAGGCTATAATAAGATGGATAAATAACATTAATGTCAAAGAATTAGGAAAAAAAGATCATTCAAAGATAACTTGGATAAACTGTGAGTAAAAAACTTGCCTTAAATAAATTTTACACTTTATCTAAATTGGAAAGATTGGAAAATGAAGATTTACTAAACCTAAATTAAACTCTAATTGGTATACACGGTCCAACCCGAGGGCTTGGAATTACTAAGACAGGAAATAAACAATCAGATGGTGAAATTCAATTTCTATCATTAACTAATACAAATAATCATCCAAACAAACTAAAAGGGCCAGTAAAGATTAAAATTTTAATGATTCTAATAGTAAATCAATTAGGCTTTGTCTATTTATTTCCTATAACTCCAATTAGAATGCAATGAAACCCCAATAAATTATGAGTTGATTATGAATCTTAAACCATTTATTTAAGTTTATCAAATTATCTGTTTATTTCCTATAACCCCAATTAGCATACCCTTTTTGCTATCTTCCAACAACCAATTATCTGTTTGACGTAGAAGTGAAAACATAAACAACATTAAGAAAAGTCGAGCAACATCAAAGCTGATAATTTAATCGCCGCTGGCGCAACTACAACTCAAAGCTCTAGTCTTCATCTTTCATATAGGTGAAATTCAATTTTTATCATTAACTAATACACATAATCATTCAAACAAACTGAAAGGGCCAGTAACGATTAAAATGTTAATGATTTTAATAGTAAATCAATAAGGCTTAGTCTGGATTGAAGAAAAGTTAAGAGAATGAAATGAAACCCCAATAAATTATCAGTTGATTATGAATCTTAAACCATTTATTTTAGTATTTCAAATTATCTGTTTATTTCCTACAACTCCAATTAGCATACCCTTATTGTTATCTTCCAACAACCAATTATCTGCTTGACATAGAAGAGAAAACATAAGCAGCATTAAAAAAAGTCAAGTAACATCAAAGCTGCTAATTTAATTGTCGCTGGCTCAACTATGTATATGATGAGACAACTCAAAGCTCTAGTCTTCATCTTTCATATAGGGAACACGCAAAGTTTAATGCTTTTCAGTTTGGTCTACTGCAAATCAATAAAGATTCCACATCAGTTTTTTCTTGCATTATTTTTTTCTAAATTTTTTTATAATTTCCATAAGGCCGTCCTAGCAACAAATCAAAAAAGCTGAATAAGGTCATATTCATGCATACAAACTGCAGGATGAATCCATTCTAACAGCTGCTTGAGCAGTGTGATTGAAATATTTTTGCAGTTTCTATAACTTTTCAGCTTGCTAAACTTAATGTAAAATCTTGAAAAAGTTTTTGTATTGATGTCAATATATGATTAAAGAGGAATAGCACTTTATTCTAACCCAGTTTATATCTGCAGGATTGAACAGTCAGAAAAGAGATTACAGTATTTCTTCATCCCACTGGGACAAGATTTTTACTACTATCGGTGGAATTGCTAATCTAGTTTTTGCCTTTAATACTGGGATGCTGCCTGAAATACAGGTATACTTTATCGTAACTCATCAGAGGTTAAAAGTTGTTTAATCGGTTCTTAGTTTTTAATTTTTGGTATTTCTAACCCTTCTTTCTTTAGGGCTTCCGTTTAACTTGGAAATGGCTTACCCCCTTTTCTATTATTTTTAATGCATTTTATTTGTAAACCAAGCGAGTTTTGTTATGTGTATGACTGACCTGTCATGAAATATTTAGTTTGGAGGCATTAATACTCTAGGTTGAGACAAGACTAGGCGTGAATCTGAAAATCATGGGGAGTGATTACCGAGGTAAAGCGGCTCCTAACATGTTTCTAGGATGGCAGGTTTAAACAAAGGGGTAATAAATGAAATAAATTCAGAAAATCTTAACTGAGCTATAAAATAAATGTTTATCCCAAATATTCAAGACATCTTTGTAGAGTTTAATTGGAATTCCATAGTTAAGTATGTTTGTGATGGAGCATGCTTATTATGTTTAAGGTTAGGGATGACAAGATTGTTGTCTTAAACATTAGGGGTAGGGTTTTGGGAGAGTTCACATACATCTTGATTTGAAGGTGCTTATCTTTATGCATTTGAGTTGTGTTGGTGAAGTAAAGAATTTTATTTTTCGTATCAAATCCGTAGCAGAGCTCGATTTTTGGAAGATCAACTATCAGATCACAGCATAGAGGTGTCGCTTTCGTGATCTAACTTTCAAAATAGTCATGATTTTGGTGATTTGGGAAGCAAAGATCAAAGTGCGGCTCATCTGGGAAGCAACGAATGGATTGTGGGTCGTGAAAGTTCTCAAATTAAAGCCGAGATCGCGGATACATTCGTAATTAAAACTAGCATGTGCATGATCGCGATACAATCATTAGTAGAGCTAGCTGGGATGCCAAGGGGAATCAGGATCACAGCTAGACAGAAATGGTCATGTTCTAACCAGCTGGAAAGCTTGACATAATCACAGCTTATAAGGAATACCTTCGTGACCAAAAGGTTTGATTTGCCAATGACAGGATCGAGGTGCACAGAAGTTTCGCTTCCGTGATCTAAAATCATCCTGGGAGTAATGTCAACCAAAAAAATCGAGGCTCTGGAGGATAAATTAATGGGAGAAGTGAGTCAAATCAGATAAAAAAATGGAGAATTTCTCGTTCATGGAGGGACGGCTCTTGTCCATAAAGGGAGATTCACAGTCCTGGAAGAAATAATGAGGAAGATTGTGGAATTTCACACAAACTCATCTTCGTCCACTGTGGATCGAGCGATGGTGTCTGTAGTGAATGAGAGCGACAACAATAAAAAAATTCACTGCTCATCAAGGCAGCATCGCTACTTTATATGGATCTAGAGCCGCAAGATCGAGCATTGGAATCAGGAGAGGACTAGAGCGGCAACACTTGGAAGGAAGGAGCAATGTCCGAACGGCTGGAACGAACAAAAGCAAATGGGATCAAGTGAAGGAATTGAGAGTGTACTTGGGGTTTCTCCCATAAGTGTGCGCCCATGCTACTAACCCCAAACACAGAAGACCAAGATCGAGATATTGATTCTCGAGATGTTAGAGGCAGGGATCATACAACCCAATGTGAGCCCCTTCTCTAGCCCGTCCTTGCTATTTAAGAAGGACGTAAGTTGGTGTTTCTATGCAGATTATCTGGTAGTGAATAAAAAAATAATACCTATAAAAATTTTTATTCCAGTGACTGATGAGCAACTTGACAAGTTGTTTGGAGCAGAAGTATCCTCTAAGATTGATTTCAAGTCCAGGTACTTACATATTCAAATACGAACAAAAGATGTGCAAAAGACAACATTTCAAACTCGCGAAGGCCACTACAAATTTCTGATTAAATGAAAAGAATTGCAAGATGATGATGCCACGTAGAAGCCATACAACTTCATCCAATATCAGTTTCTTTTTTTTCCTATCTTACAACGATGCCTAAAGGCAATTTAATATTTTATTATTTATTATTGTGAGATATAAGTAGGGTTTATTATGCTTATGGTTAAGGATGATAAGATTGTTGTCTTGATAATTAAGGTTAAAGTTTTGGGAGAGATCGCATACCTCTAAAATTTTTGTTGCTAGGGTTGGGTTGGGGAGGGATCATCTACCTCTCGAATTGTAGGTACTTATCTTTTATGCATTTGAATTGTGTTATTTTGTGTTTGTGAAGTAAAGTATTGCCCTAGTTTCTATGGAAAGCTCCTCTGATTCGTATTAGAGAACTTTCCAGGTGGTCAACCCTTGGAAGTTTCACAACGAAGTGCAAAAGTATGTGTTTCAATGTACGAAGTGCAAAAGTATATGTTTCAATGTAGTTTGGTTGGATGAAGATAAACAATAGCTTGGATAGTGTGGGGCCGGTTGTCATGCTATGGAGTTTTTGGGAAATTATTTATTATTCTAGTATTGAACTTAATGGATCAAGATCTTTGGCTACTCTTATAATTCAGGAAAGCATAATGTTAAAAAAGAGGAAACTATGCAGCGCTAAACTCTAGATTTTCTTTCAATAAACTTCTTTTACATTCAAATGTTAATCGTCTTCTTTAAAAGTTACCATTTTCTTGCATTCAGACTTCAATGTGAGCTTTACGATCTGCTTTTTTTCTATCAAATAACTGATTTACACTTTCCACCACAGGCAACAATAAAAGAACCTGCCATAAAAAATATGGAGAAAGCTCTATGGTTTCAATTTACCGTTGGTTGTTTGCCTTTATATGCTGTAACTTTTATGGGATACTGGGCATATGGTTCCTCAACTTCGCCCTACCTTCTTAACAGCGTTCATGGACCAGTCTGGGTTAAAACAGTAGCGAGCATCGCAGCCTTTCTCCAGACAGTTATTGCTCTACATGTGAGTACATTCTATAGACTCCCGCATACTCCNTTATGCTCCCGCCTCAACTCTCTGCATTATTTTAACTCTTTTCAAATTCTAGGACTAAAGTAATCCAATATAAATATCAGCAGTCACCTCTTAAAGCCTTCGTTGTTGAAAAAATCTACCCCATTCCTGCCTTTCCAAGATGATCATTTGTTTTATCATCCGCAGGTTTTTGCTAGTCCCATGTATGAGTACCTGGACACGAGGTGTGGGAGAACAGGAAACCCTTTTGCTCTAAAAAATGTTTTATTTCGGATATTTGTTAGAGGGGGTTATCTCACCATAAACACATTGGTGTCAGCTCTTCTTCCATTTCTTGGAGACTTCATGAGCCTGACTGGGGCTTTGAGCACATTCCCCCTCACCTTTGTTCTAGCGAATCACATGTATCTAATGGTAAAGGGAAAGAACCTTCCAGTTCCTCAAATTGCTTGGCATTGGCTGAACGTTTTGGGCTTCAGTTTCTTGGCTTTAATTGCTGCAATTTCTGCGATGAGGCTCATCATCGTCGATTCAAAAACTTATCATCTTTTTGCTGATATTTGAATTTATTATTATTTTTCTTTGTTGGATGTTCAGTTTTTTTTATTCTACATATTTGTTCTACAATCTAAGCAGTTGTAGTTTGTATCTGGAGTCTGCACTGCTTGTTCATGCTGATTAACTTCAGTAAAATTGTGCAAAATTTTTTATGATATAATTTATATATGACATTTAAATAGATTTTGTATTTATGTACAGAAAAAAAAAAAGATTGTCTTATTTCCAAGTTGAACAATACTTATAAACATGCACGTTTACAACCCTGCTTGCAGTTTTCATAAATCATTCAATCCCGGGTAAGTCCATTCTGCCACCCAAACTCATGCGTAAGAGATGCAACATGCCCTTTGTGTTATAAATGTTTAAGACTAACAAAAAGAGCCGTTGATTCTTCACACAGAGTTCATTTGGCCTGATCATATTGATGAGATGTATGTATTTTCTGTGATAAACTTGGTTTTTGTCTCTTAGAAATACTAACTGTTTTGTAAATCAAGTACTATAACATAAATCATAGAGGCTTTTTTAGTTTGAATGACAAGTAAAACTTGAATCCAAGTCCAAGTAATACAATTTCTCTCTTAGCACCATGACTACTCATTTGGTGAGTCTGCGTTCTTATAACACACTGATTATTATTACAAATGTTAACATAAGATTTCAGTGATTTGAGAGATTACAACAACAACAAAGCCTTAATCCCACTACATGGGATCGGTTACATGAATCTTTTTTCTCGATTGCGTCGTATTTAGCGTCATATTTTCATTTAGTTCTAGTAAATTAAGATCATTTGTAATACAATAAGACCAAGTTTTCCTAGGTCTACCTCTGCCTTTTTTAAGAACGTCGAATCTAAAACATCTACTCTCTTAATCGGATTATCAGATGGTTGACGTTTAATGTGATCAAACCATCTAAGACGACTTTGTCTAATTTTGTCCGTCACAGGAGCTACACCAACTCTATCACGAATATATTCATTTCACATTTTGTCTCCAAGTGTAAAGCCACTCATCCACCTAATCATTCTCATCTCGCAACACTTAATCTTTATATTATGTTTCTCTTTTAAAGGCCAACCTTCAGCGCCATAGAGCATTGCAGGTCTCACCACCGTCTTATAAAATTCCTTTAAGTCTAAGCAGTACTTTTCTATCACACAATAGGCCCGAAACATTCCTCCACTTCAACCAACCAACTTGAATTCTCTACTGTATCACACAAAAGGCCCGAAGCATTCCTCCACTTCAACCAACCAACTTGAATTTTACTATTAGCATCCCCATCTATGTCACCATCGCTTTGAACAATGGACCCAATATATCTAAATCGTTCACACTTTTTAATAATTTGATCACCCAAAGTCACACTTCTATCACTAGAGCTATTGCTACTAAAATTACATTCAATGTATTCAGTTTTAGTTCTACTTAAATGAAGGCCTTGAATTCAAGTTTTTCATGGGCTTTTCTCTCGTTTTATCCACGAGAAGGATATCATCAGCAAAAAACATATATCATGGTACATCCTCATGTAGATGTCCAGTAAGATCATCCATAACTAAAGCAAAAAGATATGGGCTTAAAGCCGATCCATAAGACCATCCATAACTAAAGCAAAAAGATAAGGGCTTAAAGCCGATCCCTGATGTAATCCAGCAGAAATAGGAAAAAATAATTTGGTCAATTCTCCTTCAGTTTGAAACACATTAACAGCTCTAGTATACATATCTTTAATGACTTGAATATAAGTCATATAAACACATTTCTTCTCGCATAGCTCTAGTATACATATCTTTAATGACTTGAATATAAGTCATATTAATCCTCCTTCAGTTTGAACACAAGTAACAACTCTAGTATATGTATCTTTAATGACTTGAATGTCATATCAACACCTTTCTTCTTGAGAACTCTCCAAAGGATATCTCATGGAATCTTATCATAAGCTTTTTCTTAATCAATAAAAATCAAAGGAAGATTCTCTTTATTATTTATGAACTTCTCCATCAAACCTCTCAATAAATGTATAGCTTCCATAGTAGACCTGCCCGGCATAAATCTAAATTGATTATGAGAAATCTTTGTGATGCGTTTTAACCTATGTTCAATTACCCTCTCCCATAATTTTAAAGTATGACACATCAACTTAATTACTATAATTTGCACACTCTTGTGCATCCCCTTTATTCTTAAAAATGGGAACCAAAATACTCTTTATAATTTGCACTCTTGTGCATCCCCTTTACTCTTAAAAATGGGTACCAAAATACTCTTACTCTACGCCTCAGACATCTCTTTAGTTTTTAAAATAATATTAAAGATTTTGGTAAGCCAAGAAACTCCCAAATATTTCCACAGTTCAATTGGGATATCATCAGGTCCAACAGACTTTCCACCATTTGTTTTCTTTAAAGTCTCCTCAACTTCTTTTTGAGAGATTAATGAAAAATTTATAATTAAAGGAGGGAACAAAACTAACACAAAATTTGAATTTAATGTGTTTAGTAAGATGATAGGACTCTTGCTTAATAATCCGAATAATATTACCATTACTAATGGGGACACACTTTTAAGGGGATGAGTTAATGATTAGAGATATGATGAACATCAAATATTATATGACCCATAGCATTAACCCCAATTATCAATTCATTATTGAAAATATGTATATACATGAATAATGTCTAAAGAATATAAAGAGAGAAGAGAGAGAAAATATATAATGTAGATCAGAAGAGAAAAAAAATAAGTGTACAATAATAAATAGTAATCTAAATTTTTTAAACATTTTTTTATGAAACGATCTCTCTATTTATAAAAGAATATAATATATAAAATTATATGTTTGTCTATGCTTTAATGAGAGTGTCATGTATAAACCTTCGATTCCGCTGCACTATGACTCAATTAGTTGAAATCAACAAGTCCTAATATAACAAAACTGATTCGTTCGACTGTATTGAATCGAATATGACGGTTAGCTCTTAATGGCATGTGAGCTAGCAAGACTTAACTTCATGACTTCACTTCGCCAATCAACTATTCTAATATAATTATTATCTTTAAACAGAAATTTCTTATCAGTAAGGCAGAGACTATCAGGCAAAGGGTAAATCAATTTGATAGTTAACTCACCCGTCAACGAGACAAATACTTTATGATTATACCTAGTCAATTCTCAATCTTCGAGAGGAGTCTTAAGGTTGTTCGTGAGAGGGCCGATGATGCCACATTCTTCCATTGTGGCGCGGCGTAAAGTAAATCCATGCCTCTACTCAGTTTTATGGGCCTTGATCTTTAGATAACCTATATTCGATCAGCCTTGATTCAATTTGGAAGGACTACACTTAGTCAGATAGGTCCTTGACATTCTAATCGATGCCCTTGGCTCAATGGGCCTTCATCTGTGGTTTGTATGACTTATATTTGGTGCGGCCTCGATTCAGGAGGACTGCACTTAATCAGGTTAAAAGTCTTTTTGACATGTTGTTAATAGATCTTTAATTTTTCGCTAGCGGACTGAACTCTTGGTCTTCCATATATTGAGCTTGATCTTTCGCCTGCGGATCTTCTCAGAGATTTGTACAGATGCATTTTCTTGGTTGTAACAACCTGACTGCAAATTTTTGTAATGTTAGCCAATACCATCATGTCGAAGGCATATTAGAGGGATGTATCCTATCTTTTGTTTAGGGAATTGTAGTTATAGACTGCCACTTGAAAAATTGATTTCATGTTCGGTCCAATAAATTCAATGCAATGATTTTTTGAGTGGCACGTTATGATTGTGTTGATTGCAGTCAAAATTAAATCATTCTTCTCCTTAATCATAATGCGGCATTCACTTACATACCCCAAAATTCTAATATGAGTGGATATCTAGTTAATACCTTCACATTTATTTTCAAATGCAAAGCACTCAAATCTTTAATATTACATAAAAAATACCAATTCACCCTCTTCTTAATGAAAAATTATCATGCATAGGAAAAATATGTGCGTACATAAGACGTACGTCAGGTGTTATTCAAAGGGTACAGGGGGTTATATCCGTGTTATACCCCCATGTAACCTTCGTGTAACTTATTTGTACCCATGAAATTACAGAAGTAAGGAACTCATTTGTAGGTTACAAGTAGTTTTCAAAGAGATTACAAGGCTTGTACCCCCTGAATAACCCCCAACCCCCAGATGTACACAGCGTTGCGTATGTCTTATATATGCAAATATTTTTCCAGGGCTTATAGATAAGAATTGGGCGGCATTATATCGGAAACTCAATTCAATTCATAATTATAAGCCTAGAAGGAGCAAAATTAAATGAATCAACCAAGCACAAATACTTCAATCTCATTAAATAAATTTAATACGCCTCAAAAGAAACGACCGTCATTATTTCCATTGAAACCATACCAGAACAATGCTGTTTTATCATATCACATCCGCAGACATAATAAATATTGTTACATAAAACACCAAAACACAGAATAGAAATCAACTTCAAATTCGCAAGGTATTATTATCATTACCCCAATTTCCTCAGCCGGATATCTCAATGGCCTTCGTCTCCACCTTCTTAATCTCCTCCTTCGGCACCGTGACGGTCAGAACTCCATTCTCCATCGCGGCTTTCACGCCGTCAGTCTTCGCATTTTCCGGCAGGCGGAAGCGGCGGAGGAAGCTGCCGCTACTGCGCTCGATGCGATGCCAGGTATCGTTCTTCTCCTCCACCTCCCTCTTCCTCTCCCCGCTGATTTTAAGCACGCTCCCGTCCTCCACCTCCACCTTGACCTCCTCCTTCTTCAGCCCAGGTAGATCGGCCTTGATCACGTGTGCCTCCGGGGTCTCCTTCCAGTCGAAGCGCGCGCCGGCGAACGCTGAGGTTTCGCCCGAGAGACTGAGTCGGGGAAAGGAGGGGGCGGAGCTGCAGGGAGAGCCCGGGAAGGAGTCCCAAAGGCCCAGAGAGCAGGGGTCGAAGGCGCTGCTCCTGCGGACGATGGACATTTTCTTTCTTCGTTGCGATTAACCGATTCTTCTTTTTGGGGAGATGGAGGAGCGGGGCACTGATTTATACGAAGCCGGAAAATCTCGCTCGAATCATCCAGAATACGCGTACGCGTCAGTTCGAGCATCTTCTCCGTACTTTTGGGAAAAAATTTGCATAAGACGTACGCAGCGATACATGCGTTCTTCAACGGGCTATTGACAAATCAGCACAGTTGGTCCCACCGCATTCATTCAGACGCGACCCGTCGACCCAGCCCGCTCGATTATAACCGAGTTATGACTGAGACGTACAGGATTTATAACCGAGAGGGCCTTTACCGCGGTACCGCTCGGATAACAGGATTGTAACCTTACAGTAACCTCAAAACGAATGAACCGTGTTTATAACCTCGCTGTAACGAAGATGTAACCGAGAATTCAAACCGCGCGTTGTACCTTCTGGGTATAATTGCGTTGTAAGTAAGGTGTAACCGAGTTAAAGTGAAGCGTAACTTTGTAAACGAACTATAACTTCACTGTAACCTTCATGCACAATCCTGTTATCCGAGCGGTTATAAACACGGTTCATTCGTTTTGAGGTTACTGGAAGGTTACAATCCCGTTATCCGAGCGGTACCGCGGTAAAGGCCCTCTCGGTTATAAATCCTGTACGTCTCAGTTATAACTCGGTTATAATCGAGCGGGCCGGGTCGACGGGTCGCGTCTGAATGAATGCGGTGGGACCAACTATGCTGATTTGTCAATAGCCCGTTGGAGGACGCATGTATCGCTGCGTACGTCTTATATACGCAAATTTTTTCCGTACTTTTGGCACGTTCGAGGGGTTTCTGGACCGAATAAATAATAATAATGATGAGAAATTTACGTACGTACGTAATAATGTTTGATTTTTATATTTATAACATCTTCGGAGGTGTTATATATATATATAACTTTTTGATGTAAATGTTAGTGTAAAATTTAATTTGAGTGGTATGCATGCTAATATAAATATTTAAATGTTATATATGTAAATATATAAAAATTGTGTGTAGGGCTGTAAACGAGCCGAGCTTGAGCGAGGTCGTGTTTGGTTCGTTCGAAATAGCTCGTGTCCGAAATCGGCTTGTGTTCGAAATCGGCTCGTGAACATTATGTTTGTTTTCGGCTTGATTTAAATATTCGTGTTTGTGTTCGGCTCAAAATTGACTTATTAAACTTAAATTGAGAAAAATAGATGTAAAGTGTGGGATTCGAATCTGGATCAAATATATACAAAAAAAGACACTAACAACATTGTCACATGAGGTATTATGATTTAAACTTAGACATAAATATATATAATATATTATTATATGAATAATATATGTAATATATTGTTATATAAAAAATTATATAATTTTTTTTATTTCGAGCTAAAACGAGCCGAACACGAGTGAACAAAGAGCTGTTCGTGTTTGGCTCGTTTATAATCTGAGCTTTAAAAACTTGTTCGTGTTTGACTCGTTTACTTAACGAATAAGCCAACCACGAGTTACTTAAAGAGCCGAACACGAGCTGTTCACGAACAATGAGCATTTTTGACAGCCCTAGTTAGTAGTGCCTTTGATTGGCGATCCAAATATGGGATGTTGTAAATTGACTCCATGTATTGCTAAATGATTATGGTCGGATTGAATGGAGCAGTCATGTTCAAATTAGTGTCACAAAAAATAATGTTAATGTTTGGCAATTCGGATCACGGTCACCCCTACCAAAACCTATTATTGTGAGTTTGATCCTAACTTAATTGTGGTTGTGAGCTAAACGTGATTCAAAGGAATCATAGTACGAACGAGAGCAAAGAGTTGGTGAGAGTTGTGCTGCTAAGCGGATATCCCCTTCTCTCTTCAAATGGACTCAATTAAGGATAAGGTTTACACCAATCGGAACCTGTCATGGAANACAACGAGCTTTTTTGACAAGCCTAACTGTATGGTATGGTATGCATGTAAAAATCCCTAATAATAAACTCGAGCCCATCTCTTTTTCGTTTTATTTGGATGATTATATTTATTAAATTTTACTTAAAAAATATTAATCAAATTTTTATTTAAAACTTGTGCACAGTAGTTGGTGTAATTTTTTATCATAAAGTCGTGTGTTCAAATCACAAAATTTTATTTGAGCTCATATTTCATGGAAAAAAAATTATTTACAATTTATTTGAATTAAATTGTATACAAAGAAATATTATGAGGGTATTACATTGTATCATACCCCAAATTAGTATGCCGGGGGAAGTCTGGCCCGTCAAAAATTCACTGGGTTACAAAACTTATTGTAAGAGACAAAAAGAGAAAAGATCCTTTCCCCCTTCGAAGATAAGAGATCTCTCTCAATCTTCTCTTGACTTCTCTTGTATCAGAAGATAAAAAAAAGTATTAAAATATTAAGAAATAATTACAAAAATAGCAACCAAAATATTGTTATTTACAAAATCTAGTTTCTAGGTGATATTTTTGAACTATCAAACCGATGTATGTATGCGTACTACAATCAAAAGAGAATTAGATAAAAATGAGAAATATGTGTAGGGGTCCTTATGCTGAATTTTGATGTTTGAGTGAGAATTTGAAAAATAGATGGAAGAGGGTGTTAGATAAACTGAAGATTATAAGTACAACATATTGTCCCACAGAGGAGAAAGCGTTACAGTCTCTTGAGTTAGAATGTCACTGCGCGGAGAAACTCGTCATAAGAAAAGTGCGGTGGTTGCCGACAAATGGTGGTCAACAGTGGTCGGTGGTGGTCGACTGTGGCAGGCGTGATGTTGAACTTCAACTCTTTCTTAAAGCTTCAAACTCATTCTCATGCCTCAAGCACTTTCTCCCCCTCAAGAGCTGGGTGAGGCTCTATTTACAATTCTAAATGTAATTAATACAGATATACAAAACACTTTGATGGAACCACTCAGATAAATTGTCTTGATCAGACGATGTTTAATGGATATTTGGCTATTACTCAACAACTTTACATCTACTTTGTAATAAGTTGCAACTACCCCAAACAGATCCTAAGGGTCCGTTTAGGATTATCATAGTTTTTTTTATGTAGTAATTATATAATTATAATAGAGAAATATTTTTAAAAGTTATATGATAATCATAAATGTTTATTTTTTTTCTAAAAGTTTGACAGCAACTTTATCATAACTATAACACTTCAACAAATCTGATTGCAAAAAACTTCTCATCACCAAAAAAATTTTTAGAAACTTATAGGAAATAGTTCCTCAAACAAAAGAAATAAATTATAAATATGTCCATATGAATGCCTTTTATTATAAACAACGCCCAAATACGTGCTAATGAACGTTAAGAATTCCCATTGACGCTCGGAAAATCAGCACCCACAATTTCATTTTTTTTTTTTCATTTTTTCTCACCAATGCTTCGATAAAAAGCCTTTCATTAAATCCTCAATATTATATAGGGAAGTCTAAATACTTAACATATATATATATATATATATATATATANTATTTATATAGATTCGTTAACCTTTTTAATATAGTTTCAAACAGATATGATTTCCGCTTATCAATCCTTTTCTAAATGCTGTAATGTAGATCATATTTGGGCCGAGTTTTAAAAGTCAAAAAGCCCATAAGAACTCCAGAAACACGTAGAATGTCCGGGAACTCTCCAGATCCACTCTCTAGAAAATTCGATTAATATCGTCGCCTCCTTATAAAGCAGACGCCTCTCCCAATTCCCGCATCGAAACACAAACAGTACACTCTAATAATCGCCAGTCGTTCTAACAAAACAACAAAAATGTCGATCGTTCGCCGGAGCAACATCTTCGACCCTTTCTCCCTCGACCTCTGGGACCCCTTCGAGGGTTTACCCTTCGGCGGCTCCAGTCTATCCTTCCCCCGATCCAGCCTCTTCGGCGAGACCTCCGCCTTCGCCGGCGCGCGCTTCGACTGGAAGGAAACACCAGAGGCGCACGTGATCAAGGCCGATCTACCAGGGCTGAAGAAGGAGGAGGTGAAAGTGGAGGTGGAGGAAGGGAGCGTGCTCCAGATAAGTGGGGAGAGGAAGCGGGAGAATGAAGAGAAGACCGATACCTGGCATCGCGTGGAACGCAGTAGCGGCAGCTTTCTACGACGCTTCCGCCTACCGGATAATGCGAAGGTCGATGGTGTTAAAGCTGCAATGGAGAACGGTGTCCTCACCGTTACTGTACCCAAGGCCGTGGTTAAGAAGACCGATGTGAAGTCGATTGAGATCTCCGGCTGAGGAGCTTTATGCGTGCGCTGCAAAAAGTTCGGGAAGTGGTTTTCTGTGGGTTTTGGAAATGTGTTTTTGTTTAAATTGTTACGTTCTCGTGTGTTGGATGTCTTGCGAAGTATCTCTGCTTACTATATGATAAGTAATATTGTGATTGTCCTGACATATTTTCAATGGAAATGCGAGCGTTTCTCCTTTATCCTATTAAATTTCGTAAACGAGCTTTATCTTTTTTTTTCCTCTTAAAACTGATTTGATTTGATTTTGCCATTCGGGAGAAGTCGGGTAAGAATCTTAATCCTTTTAGATTTGAAATTTTTGAATGGGTTGAACATCTAGCATAAGTTAACCCTTGAGAAGACGTATGGGTTAAATAGAAGGAGCCTGAATCCTTCTGGCCAGCAGATTGAGTAGAGCATGAATTCATCAGAGAGCATGCTGAAATTTTACCTCTCTGGGCTTGCTCCTCGTTTGTGTTTTCTACACATGCTCGTATTTCAAATGGCTGCACAATCTGATTTTGATTTCTAGGACAATGAAGCCATCTATTTGTGTTTTTCATTTATGGAGAAAATATTATGCATGAAGTGCGGCTTCTTACTAGTTAGTTGGTGGTCTCTGGTTAAGAGAAAATGGCCTAAAATTGGAAAAATTATTAGAGGCAGAATACGGATGTATTTGAATTATCATTTATCATAATAGTGGGGAATCATGTATTACAATCATATACATCAATGATATACATTATTGAATGTATGTTGTATAATAGTGTGTGATATTATGCATGAAATTTGAATGCATTTGGATTCTTTATGTAATATTCTTTCCTCAAAATGACTTTCGTGCAGAAGGTTTGGGTTAGGGTTAGATGAAGATTTGGGTTTGGGTTACATTTGAAATTGGCATGACACAAAGTTGTACTAAATAATTTTACTAGGCCTAAACTTGAATCCAAATGTAGGCCGAGGAAGAGTGCACAATATTATGGCCGTAAAAAAGCTGCCGCCGCACTTTGATAGTTGCAGTGTGAAAATACTGTTTTCAGCGTTTAGAAAACGCACAAGTTGCCAAAATGCAGTTTACTCAAACAGATCAGGTGCATTTTCAAAAAGTCACCGTATCAAATAAGCTGCCCCAAACGGATCCTGAGAGTCTACTGGTTGTTTAGAGTTTACTGGTCGGCTGATTTGCTCAGGTTTTAGATGAGTTCTTGTTATTAGAATTAGGTGAAGGTTGCTGAGTAAAAGGTGGGTTATTGTAATCAGATAGGTAGCTCAAATTTTAGTTAGAGGCCCTTCTCTTACAAGGTGTCTGGCGATGTTGTAATCTGAGGGCTGCTTGATGCATTAACTCCAAAGATTAGTTTTGAATTCTGATCAAAGGAATTTGCATGTGGCCAACAATGTCATTTGATCTTCTCATGATGGGATTTTTGGTCTTTCCTTTGTGGGTCGTTCTTGATTGTAATTTTTGTACTTTCCTAACGAACCAGTGTTTTTGATGCATTTCTGATGATGGACAGCAAACATAATATATTGTTCAGGTTAAATTTGAGTCCTTTTGACGTATGAACGGTTTATCTTAAATTTGACCTGAAAACATTTACATACTAGGACTTCTTAACCCAAATCCAAACAACTTGAAAGTTAATTAGGCCTAACTTGAATTTAAATGTTTTTAATTATACGTATTAATTTTTGTTTCATTTATTCAAGGAAGATATAAATAAAAAAAATGAAAGATTTGTGTAACATGAGAGACTAGAGAACAGGAAAATTCTCTGTTTAGAAAGTCAGAAAATGATACAAACTAACGGGAGAACAATAATTTAGCAAATAAAAATAGCCACAACAGCTCAACTGAAAATAAGCTTATTGGTACCTGTAAATAGAGCTATTATTAATGGGGACTCCACCGGCATCATGTTGCAGATATTTCATATAATATTTGGATCCTCTTGACAGATTTATACGTTTTCTCCTTTCTTCTGGAATCGACTCGAATGGACAAGCTTTGAACCCACGTCTCACAAACCTGTTAAAAAAGTCGTTTTTTGTAATATGCGTTGTCTGGAACTTCGCATGAAAAAATTATCACATTACCAAAAACACACTGTTTTATGGGGAATTTACATACATACCACTCCCAAACTTTGCTTTTTTACATTTGCTAACACTGAAATTTTTCATATTGCAATCAGAATAAACATCATTTTAACTTTTAAAAGTGAAATATGCATTCTCTTACATAATTATGGTGGTTTGCAAGTAAAAATTGAATTATATATGCTACATGTGCAGATGCATAGAAATTCAGTGTTATGCATGTAAATCTTCCTTCTTTTAATTCAGCTCGATACAAAGGTTAAACGGAATTAAGTAGCAGCATACCAGTCAGCAGTACGGGTGGTCAACAAGAAAAGTTTCTCAAGCCCAAGGGAAGATGCCTTCTTCTCGACATAATCTGTAGAAAAATAGCCATGAAACTTAGCTTAGAGAAACTACCCCTTCTTTTTTTATAATTGCCAAGCATGATGATGCATCTATATGTACAATAATAGTTAGAAATGCCTCTTAAAGCGTACTTTATAAACAGAATTATGATCACATTGTCTCAGTTTGTTATTATCAATCAGTGTTGTAAGCATGCCAAACCAAGTATATAACGCCTTCATTAATTTGCACAATCACGTTTTCCTTAGTGAAACTAATTTTAAGAGGGGTTTCCCTATCGATTTCTTATATAGAATGTTCAATGCATAAATATTTCATATAGAACATTCCTTCTAGATTTCCATGCGAGAATTCATTCAACATCGAGCTTTTGCAAATTTCATAAAAAATTAGCAATCAGCAAACATCAACACTCTCATTGTGCTAATCTTTGCCACCTGGTTGAACATTTCTTGGTAGTTAACATTTGTAATCCTTCCTACTAACCTTGCTTTATTCGTTCAAGAGTTTCTCTCCTAATTTTGTTCTATTAAAGTGCTTCCATTGCAACTTTTATAGCATGTCTCCACTCTTTAATGATTGATGCCTCATATAGTTTATGAATGGCTATTGAGTTTATGTGAAGCAGAAAAGCTTCTTATGAGGAAGACAATCTAAGGAAAAGCATGCAATTGGGTCTACGCCATCGAGCCTCTTTTCTAAAATGGGTAATACTAATTCACTTGTATAAACTCAAACTGTAAGCATGAATCTTGAAGCAGTTGAACGGCCCCTATGGTGTTCAGACAATCAAGATATTCTATTGTCCAACAAGCGACCGCATGAACAGAATTGACCAACACATTATTGTGAGAGATTCAATCGACGGACTGCAACTGCAGTCCCAACCGACCAAGACGCATGCAAGAGTTTTTTATCGCAAGCTAGTCGGCGACCCACTTTTACTACGGCGGACGAGATCACCATTCAACCTGGCACCCCAGTCGATCGAATTCAAGCAAGCAGACCAGTCAATTACCATTTTATATTAGAATTGAAATTGTAATATAGATATAGTATAAAATCTATACAATTAATTAAAGCATCAATTGTATTAAGAACGGTTTCCATAAGTGTTCTCTTTTTTTTTATAATTGTATAAATACGTTTGTATACATAGGAGACAAAAGAACAAATAAAATAATATCTCTCCGTTCTCCCTATAGTGAATTCTTGAATTATTCCCTACTTCATCTTTCCTATTTCATCTGCCTCTAACACTCGAGGTGTGTTCACAAAGGATAATTTAGGATTCAACATCCTAAAAAGTGGCGTGATGAGGGCGGACATGCCCCAAACAAGAAGTAGAGCCAACTATGACGGAAAATCCTTCCAGAGAAATCTGGCGCCAATGAAATTCAATAGGGAGATAGTACGTCCAAACATATAGGAAGAAGTCTAGGAACTGTGAACACAAATAATGGACCAGTTCAAAGCACTTCTGATGGTCATGATCATGAACACCCGACCACCACTCATGGAAGGAGAGTCTCATGGAACTCGCCCCCAAAGGGCTCCTCTCGACAAATTGCAAGCACCCCACGGTTGGCCCAATCACCTGCCAACGGAATATCTAGAAGATTCTCACTCGGAAGACAGAGCCGCATCTACTCTGGCGGTCCCACATTGAGCAAACTTAAGTAGAAATGTGTGCTCGACCAGTCATGAGTAGCGTCTTCTCTCAAAAAATCCTAACAATAATACCCCCGACAAGCTCAAAATTCCTCATTTTGATCCCTATAAAGAGAAAGAGACTCGACCGATCACTTCTACTCTTTTGAGTTGACAGTCTTGTAGGTCGATGGCGCCATGAAGTGTCGTTTGTTCCTGACTATGCTGAAAGAAGCAGCGCTCTGATTGTTTAACAGCCAACCGGATAGAGTCATCCCATCGTTCTTCGAATTTTGAATGCTCTTTCTAGCGCACTTTGCTAATGTACAGAAGTCAAGGAAAGATACAGAGACCCAGCTTCAGATTAGGCAGACGGAGGGCGAAAGCCTACAAGCTTACATCACTCGCTTCCAAAAGAAAATATTAGAGATGAAGAACTTGGAGCCTCTCATCGCTCGGACTGCTCCGAAACAGAGGATCCGCAGCAAACGGTTCAGGTATGACCTGAACTTAAGCCAAAAACCTTTGTGGTCTTAGCAAATGATCACATCGTTGCCGAAGAAGACCTTATGGAGTCCCCAAAAACTAAACCGAGAGGATCCGACCCTCGGCCAAGCAGAAGGACCAGGAGGACAACCGAAGGTCAAAAAGTGACTGAGCCTTTAACCGAAGATCGAATGGCAATCTGAAACCTTGGGACAGCCGAAAGCGCATCTGAGGCAACCGGGGTCAACAACAACGCCCCTCCGACCAGCAACTTTCCAGGTACTTCAAGCGACAACATGTATATCAGGGGATGCAAGGATCGACACCCCTTAATGTGTCAAAGGTCAAACTCGTCCAATCCGTCCAAAATAAGGACTAGTTCAGTCATAATTAAGTTGCACCTCCATCGGGATCAAGGGCCACGGTCTTCTGGCGAGGGACTCTCAACGCCTGCCCCTCTGGATCCCCCGATGAGTCGACCTAATAAGTCAACCCAGCTTCGGGCTTCAACCGTTTCCTTTTCTTAACTCTATCCTTCTTTACATAAGTTAGAGGTCTGAAGCCTACCTTCGCTAGAATTTCGTGGTCTAAGTCGGTCCAGCTCAAACCATGAGCCATGGTGCAACTCAATTATCCAAGACAAAATAACGACAACGAATGCAATGTCTAGCTTATGATTATTCTTGTTCGTCTTGTTTATAATTCGAGCTTAAAAAAATTATTTGTGTTCAATTCATTTACTTGACAAACGAGTCGAACACGAGTTGTTCGCAAACAACAAGCTTTTTTGACAGTCCTAGTTCTAACTGCTTTTGTGATGTCATTTGACAGCAAAATCATGTAGACACATGAAATTTTAGGTCGTGAATTCGGAGAAGGTGATTGATAGTGCTGAAATGCATGAAGGCTTTTAAACACACAAATGATCTCACTTCCATCTTCTATTAAGTCCATACAACAACAACAATAACAAAGCCTTAATCACAGGTGGGATCGACTACATGAATCTTTTTTCTCTATTGTGTCCTATTTAGTGTCATATTTAAAGACATGAATCGTTGTGATCTATTGAGTTCATGTCTATCAAAAAAATCATATCTTGTTATGGCATGGTCATTTGAGTCATCTCAATTTCAATTATGTTTTTAAGTCGTATCGTTATTTTCTTATCAATAAAAAATTGAATTTTTATCAATGTGAGATTTGTTAGCTTGTAAAAAAAGCTAGAAATAGTCATCCTTTGACCCAATACAAACTCTCACACCTTTTTGCTATTATTTATAATAATATTTGAGGACCTTCAAAGGTTAAAACTCTAAGCAAGTTAGACGATTTATCTCATTTAATGACAATCATACTAGAACTACCTGATATCCCCAATGAAGAAAAATCTAAAACAACCCAAATCTTTCAAACCTTCCATGACATGATTCAAACTCAATTCCAATGCTAAATTCATATCCTCAAAATTTATAATGCAAATGAATATTTTAACTTCATCTTTGGATCATATCTTTCAAAAAATGAAATCATTGATGTGAGTTCAAGTATTAATATTCTTCAACAAAATAGGATAGTTGAAAAAAAGAACAGTCATCTCCTTGAAGTGTCCCACTAAATTATGATATCTCATCAAGTTCCTAGGCATTTTTTGGGGGAAACAATTCTTGTTGCAATATACCTTATCAACTGAATGTCTAGTCGAGTACTGAACTTCAGAACACATCTTCATGTTTTGATGGTTACTTATCCTCAAATCAGAGCTTTATATCCTCATATCTTTTGTTGACAATCATTCCCAAAATTGCACAAAAATTTAATCTTAAATCTATAAAGTACTTTTCTTGGGTTTGTTACCAACAAAAAGAAGTATAAGTGTAACTCATGTTACTAGAAAAACTACAATTCCATTAATATTACATTTTGTTAAAATGAATCATAGTATCTCAAATCTAATGAACATCAATTTTGATATGCACTTGAATGCCACATACACGGTCTCACCACCTACTCCACCTAACCCTCATATCATGGTTGAGGATGCTCAATCAACCCAACCAGAAGTCCATAAAAAAGAGCACGTGCACGTAGGGAGAAAAAAATCTCAAGCAGATGGAAGAAAAATTGCAAGGAACAATTCAAACCAAAAATCAAATCCCTGTTCACCTAAAATTTTGGGTAAGAAGTCTAGTGCTCAAGTTATCCCCTTTCTCTTTTGATGCTAGTAACAAGGAAGTTGCATTAGATATCCAATTCAAGAGTATGTAGCTTATGGAAAGTTATCTTCATCCTGCAAAGGTTTTGTTTCCAACTTTGATAGTATGCAAATCTCTAAATCCATTCACGAAGCTCTTGAAAATTCAGAATGGAGAAAAACAATTAAAGAGGAGATTTGAGCAGTAAAGCATAATGTTATATGAATTCTTATTAAACTCTCAGGAAAAGAAATAAGTTAAGTGCAAATGGGTGTTAACCATCTAAAACAAAGTTGATGAAGATATTGAGAGATTCGAAATCATACTTGTTGCAAAAGGTTTCACTTAAGCCTATGGGATTGCTTATCAGGAGAACTTTACACTAGTTGTCAAACTTAACATTATCAGAGCTCTCCTTTCAATAATAGTTAACAAAGAATGGGGACTACATGAATTTGACATAAAAAATATATTCCTAAATGGGGATCTAGATGAAGGAAGTCGATATGTAGATACCATCAAGGCTTTAATAATTCCAACAGACATCTAGTATGCAAAAACTCAGGAAGTCTCTCTATCAGTTTAAGCAATCACAAAGAGCATGGTTTCAAAGGTTTGCTAAAACTATGAGGTCTAATGAGTATTCTTACAATCAAGCTGATTATACTCTTTGTAAAATACACTCAATTAAGGTAAGATTGTTACACTCATAGTATTTGTGGATATATGATTCTTACTGGTGATGATGAAAGAGAGATTTTCAAAATTAAAGATGTGTGTGTCAAGGAGTTCGAAATCAAGAACCTAGGAACCATAAAATATGGTGACATGGAGAAGTAAGAAACAAACGGTTGTATCCAAAAGTAGTGCAGAATCAGAGTATAGAACACTCGCTTTGAGAATCTATGAAAGAATATGGATTCATAAATTGTTAAGAGAATTGAAATTTACCTAACGCAAGAGCTTGATGCCTTATCTTCTGTGATTGTTGCTACAGAGACGTGGGCGTAAAGAGTCACGGGAGTCGATCCCGCGATTCCTTTGTCTAACTCGAACCAATCCAGACGTTGGAGGGCCGACTTGCTCTCCAATGTTTATTTGGCGCCTCCTTTACATGGGGGTTCAATCCGAAGTATCTAGGCTTATTTATGTGACTCCTTAGTTTTAGGTTGTTAGTTTTCGTGTGTTTTGTATTGGGATAGCCGCCAGCGTCTCTTCTTCCCTTCGAGGGTTGTATCCTAGGGTTCCAGATGGTGTTTCGACTATATCATAATTTGTATGTGGTGTTTATCCTTCCCCAACTCCTTTGCATTTCTTCCACTTCATCGCCAAGCACTCCTCGCTACAGACCACCTTGGCAGCAGTCCTTTTGTTGTTTTAATGCTCTTTCCTTGTTTCCCCCGCCTAGGACAACCTTCTTTTAGCTGCCCGACAATCCACCGCATCCCGCATCACTGCCATCATCGTTCAACCCTCCCTTTTCACTGCTACTGTTGTTGCAGCCCTTCCCATTTGTTTTCACTGTTGTTCCAACCCTACATACCCGCTGCCATCGCTATTCCAGCCCTCTATCCTCGTTGCCACTGCTGGCTCAACCCTCCCCCTTGGTTGTCATCATCCCAAACAGTCATGCCACATCGATATATATCGTGTACTTGTTGTTTGGAACCCAAGAAACCAACCTCTTCCTGTCTTCAGCCGGTCAACAAACTCGTACACCATACCACCGCCTTTCAAACCCTCGCCAATCACCACCACCACCCCGAGATCTTCCCTTGTTTGAGTGTGTGTCATGTTTGTTGCTATTTCAAATTTCTAAGTGTCAATTTGTTTTATTTTTTCCTTTAAAGTGTGTTGGTTGTTACCACCTATTTGCTTTTAGTAATAATATTTGGTTTTCAGATTGTTGTTCGGGTTTAAATCGGGTATCATTTGGTATCAGAGCTAGCTTAATCATAGTTCTATATTTTACGCATCTGTCACACCCAACCCTATGTCCACCCCTCAAAAATTTTCTTTCCCTCCCTACGCGATCCCTACACCCACTTTGCTTGTACTTACACCCAAACTGAATCATACAGCAAAGGAAACAATTGCCAGAATCTAATAAAAACTTTCCATGAAAGAGATACAATAGTAACTCTATCAAATGCTAAAACAGTTTGATGAAATTAAGGAAAGGATCGAGGGAGAGGACATCGACGAGTGTGGTAGTAAGATCCGAAGAAGAGAGGGAGGAACACCTGAATCCCTGGTATAAGGATGATTCCAGAAGATAAGCAAAAATACCACATGCTTTGCGATACAATATAAGAGGAGGTCAAGAGACGGAGTGCTTATTAGAAGATATAGAGATGGTGTGATTGTCAAAGAATACAGAGATGAAGTGCCTATTAAATATTTTAAACATTAAAAGCCTATATCTCAAAGAGTTGATCTAAAATATTTGAGAAGATAGGATTTTGAAGTAACCCGAATGTACCACATTTTGACGTTCATTTGGATCAAGGCAAGTTCATTGAGTGACTTTAGACCGTCAATTTTTTTTTGAATACCAGAACGTCCTACCTGACAAAATGTTGAAACTAGGCACCAACAAGTTAAATCAGAGTGCATTATTTTGGTGGCAAGCACTTGCACAAGCGTGAGGGATAAGATAAGATCATAAGTTGGTCTCAGATGTAATGGAAGATGCAATGTCAACACCTCCCAATTCATTATGAATAAGATGTGCAGACTTTAGATTCAAAAGCAGAGACAACATTACTAAATGACCAAATCTTATAGACAGAGTTCAACCCTAGGATCTTACAACAATAGTACACTCAAGAAAACATCCAAGCCGGCCACGCCTGAGGAGGCATAAGGTCAAAGCAGAGAATAAGTGGAACCAATCTGCATTCCCAAATTCGTTCCAATCAGAAAGTGTTTTAGTTGCCGACGTCCTTTTTTCTCTTCGAGAGCTGTATTTAGGGTTCCAAGTGGTGATTCAACTATATCTTCTTCTTCGGGTCATGTTTATCCTTCCCCAAGTCCTTTGAATCCCTCCCACTTCATTGCCACGCATTCCTCCTCATTGTAGGCCGCCTCGACAACAACCCTTTTATTGTTCCTTTTATTATTTTTCTATAGTTTCCTCGCTGCCCATGCCGATAACAGCCCTCCTTTAGCTTCTCAGCTGTCCACGGCATCCTGCATCACCGTTCTAGCCCTCCATCCTTGCTGCCATCGCCGTCCAACCCTCCTGTTTCGCTGCCAATGTTGTTCCAGCCCTACACACTAACTCATCATCGCTATTATAGCCCTCTACTCGCTGCCACTGCTGGTCCAACCCTCCCTCTTGTTTGTCATCATCCCAGATAACCATGCCATGTATATTAATATAAATCATGTACTTGATGTCCGGAACCCGGGAAACCGTTGGCTTATTGCTTTCAGCTTCCCAACCACATTGTTCACCATCCCACCACCTTTCAAACCCTCGTCAATCATCACTACAACCGCAAGATCCATCGTATTTTGAGTATTCGTGCTATGTCTGTTGCTATTTCAGATTTCTAAATGTCTTGTTGTTGTATTTTCCCTTTTAAGTGTGTTAATTGTAACTATTTATTTGCTTTTAGTAATAATATTTGATTTTTCTATTATTGTTTGGGTTAGCTTCGATATCAGTACTTGCAATAGACCTATAGTGATATTTTGTGATTGTCAAACAGCTATCAATGTTGTCAAGAATTTTATGCATCATGACAGGACCAAACATATTAAAGTTGATAGACACTTCATCTCTTAAAAGTTTAACGAGGGAACTATATAAATAAGTTACATCCTGACACTAATAAGTTGATGACACCAAAGTTCTTCCTTTAAGCTCGTTCTCAAAATTTCATAACCAAGTTTAGTCTCTACAACATCTACGACTTAGCTTGAGGGAGAGTGTGAAAATCTGAGAAGATTCTGGAGGAAATCTGACTTAGCTTGAGGGAGAGGGTGGAAATCTGAGAAGATTCTGGAGGAAATCTGAGAAGAACCTGGAAAATTTGATTGGGACAACTTAGGAAATTCTTGATTAGTTTGTTCACTTCCTATTCTATGTTTTTTCTATTTTTTTTTTCAGAATTATTTCTTTCCTAATTTAGGTTAAATATATTGGCTAAGTTTGTAAATTAAGAGGGATTGTTTTCCTGTATACATGTATCATAAACATGAATTATATGAATCAAGAGAATTATTCATCTCCAAGTTTATTTTCTACAATTCACAAAATAAAGATTAAGGACGTTTTCATCCTTCTTTAATCAAGTAACATCCTCAATTATTTCAAATGTTCAACTCTCTTAAGGTAGAATGATACTCGACTTGGCCAGAGTCTCAGCTAATTATCTTTATTTCTGTGAATTGGGTGGTAGCTTCAAGCCTTCTAATGAACACAAGTTTTCCATTCATGTAATGTTTTATTGCAACTTGGATTGAGCTAGCAAGTATTCAAACGGTTCACAATAGACAAAATTGTCCTCTTCCTCAACAAGTACTGATTGTGGTACTGTATTGCTTAGCATAATGCAACTCCTTGCATGTATTGTAGCAGTTGATGATGTCTATGGAGAGCTATCTACTTAGGAGATAATGCCTTTAATGTTTTACTGCTTGGTGTAAGGAGATAACTTCTATCATGTGTCTTAAAATCAAATCCAAAATGGTCCTCTTATTATTCGAATATGGCCAAAGTAGTTCCAGAGTATTGCGGTGGTCAAATTAGTCCCCAACTAGTGAAAATTGATTCTCTCGGGTACAAAATGGAGATTTTTTTTATAGTTGAGTGACTAAATTGGGACAATTTTCAGCTTCTTTAAGATGACTTCCACGGCAAACAAATAGTATCTCGGTAAGTTATCATTGCTCAATAAACAGAGAAGCACTCGGTTCAACAAAGTAAAAGATGCTTCAAGGACTTCAAAAATTTTGAGGATTGAAATTGCTTAAAAGAGAAAACTCTATATAATCAAGCATGACATGGTAATGAGTAGCAACTATTGATTGCTTTAATAGCTGAATTGATAGGCCGTCTAACTAAATAAATCAAAATCTAAAAATGTCATTCGAAGTTATCACTAATAGAGTTTTTAAATATAGCCACAGCAGGCAATGAAAAAAAAAAACATTAGTAATTATAAATAGCAACTCCTTCCTATTAACAGCAATATTTCGTTGGCTGTTCAGATCCTGCAGGCCTCTAATAATCCAAAATCCCAATGCTAATAGCATAAAAGTAAAATTTCAATAAGAAAACTCAAGCAAACAGTAACCACAAGCGTAAGCAGGGATACCGAGTAGTCTGTCTCCTTGTCCATTCCCTCGGCATTCTGGAGATACAGCAATGGCAGCAATCTCACCACATTTCTCCTTGAAAAAAGAGAAAAGGGCAGCACAGGCTATAACTGAACCATCTCGCTCTACTACAACAAATGAACCTGACTCCAAAATTTTCAAAAGCTGAAAGGAAAAGACAAAATTTAGAGGGTTTAGTTTCAATTTAAGATCCATTTGGTTGAAGAGTTTCTGGTTTTTTAAAAGAAACGGGGAAAATAAACTCAAACCTCTTCATTGGTCCTCCGAATTAGTGTTCCTGATTCTTCCAAAGGTTGAAGAAGTTGCTGTATACCAAGAAGATCTTCCACTCTAGCTGTCCGAGTTCCCTCATAGACATCACTAGAGAAAACATAAAAAATCCATGAAAGTCAACTTTAAGAGATTCTAGTGAAGGTGCTTTTACATTTAGCTAAAACATTAAGTCAGTATGACCAACAACTCCATTTGAAATATATATATATATATATATATATATATATATATATTAAAAAGAGCACATGATGAAAGCTTTCTAGATTATAATTGTACAAGTACCAGCTTAAATAAATTTTTATCATCTCCGTACAGTCAATGACTATCACAGATTTTGAATCACTTCAATGTGTAAGATTGATTTCAGAAGGAATAGACAAGGCAAGAATGCATCATATTTACAGTAATATTATAATACAAACACGTTTTAAAAAGATGAATTGAGCTTCCACATGATGCAGTCCATTCTCTATAGAAGAAGCTACAAGAAAGTATGGGTAGAAAATTGGATTCATCAAAGATACATGTTTCTGTACCTAGCCACCATAGTCCCAACTCCATCCCTTGTAAATAATTCCAACAACAAGGCGCCACCAAGCGTGCCATCAATTACATGTACTCTTTGCACTCCACCCTGTNCAAGTACCAGCTTAAATAAAACAAAGAAATTATCATATCCGTACAGTCAATGACTATTACATATCTTGAATCACTTCAATGTGTAAGATTTATTTCAGAAGGAATAGACAAGGCAAGAATGCATCATATTTACAGTAATATTATAATACAAACACGTTTTAAAAAGATGAATTGAGCTTCCACATGATGCAGTCCATTCTCTATAGAAGAAGCTACAAGAAAGTATGGGTAGAAAATTGGATTCATCAAAGATACATGTTTCTGTACCTAGCCACCATAGTCCCAACTCCATCCCTTGTAAATAATTCCAACAACAAGGCGCCACCAAGCGTGCCATCAATTACATGTACTCTTTGCACTCCACCCTGTTCATTGAAAAAAAGACTAATTAATGCAATTTTTTTAAAATTGCATTTAGATATGGTTTTAGCTGCCTTTTTGCAATATGAATTTAAGAATATTTGCATAAGAAATTGATCTTACATCAAGAATTATTAGAATAAAATAGGAACAAAAATAAAGCAAACAAAA
>JXCR01068845.1:168537-178607 GCA_002079205.1 Phalaenopsis hybrid cultivar
TATATATATATATATATATATGATTTTCATTTATTAATTGTAAATGAGAATTTTTTTTATTGGAATTAGTTTTTTTTTTTTGTTATAATACTTGGTTTAAATTATGAATTCCTTAGGTTTAGTTAGGATTATATTTAATTTCAAAATGCTTAATATTATCTTTGTATCTCTATTTCTATAAGTAGGAATTGTTGGCTTATATTTGGATCAGTTGAGATTGATTTGAACTTTTATCTTCCTTCCTTTTCTCTTTCCCCCTTTTTACTGGTAGAAGTTCGATTCTCTTTTTCTCTTTTCCTTTTTTTTTTTCCGCTGCCGCTCTGTATAAAAGACTCTTTGTATGCAAGATGCCTTCTAAGAATTCTCTCAGCGTCTGTAACCATGTCATGTAAGGGAAGCTTTGCTTACTATTTATACTCAAGTTGTTCTTTCAAGGACACTCATTATGTGCTAATTGAAACCAACATTTTTAAAAGAAATTGTTTGAACATTCTTTTCGCTGTAAAATCATTTATTTAGGAGTATTTGTTTATTTTATAGATTGAGGCGCCTCTATATCAACCACCCGTGCACTATTGTTTATATTTTCCAACAATTTTCTTATCTTCTCTCCCAGTTGAAATGTTAACTATAATTAATATTAAATTTCCTGGAGTTTTTGGAAAGTTTTTTTTTTTTTTAATCTGATCTGACCTCTCTCCATTATTAAATAGGTTAATATTTTTTCTTTGACAGAGAAGGGGAGTTGTTGAAGGAATTGATTTTGGAGCAACTGGTGAAGTGAAAAGAATAGATGTCTCTAGAATTCAAGAAAGGCTGGATAGAGATTGCATTGTCATTGTAAGCAATCTTGGCTATTCCAGTACAGGAGAAGTTTTAAATTGCAAGTACGCTTTAGCTTTTTTTCAATCATATTATTAATCATTATTTTTTGTTTATTTTTTCTCGATGCACTTTATTGGTGGTTTTTTTTTTATTTTGCTTTCAATTTTTCTTTTTCTATGCCGGACAAGTGACTTTATTGTCTCATTATGTTAAAATTCTATGATTAAATTTACTGCTTTCACTAATAGGATAGAATCAATTGCTCATGTTTAAGAAATGATTTATTTGTTTATTTATTTTTGTAAATTTTTGAATCGTTTGTATACTTTTTTGAATTCAAATTAGGAATCTTTTTTGAAGTAGTCTAATTTAATTAATAAACATTTGCTGCGGTTTGGCTATGTTCATGCTTGTTCATCCTGAGTGTTGAAATTTTTCTTGTCATTAGAAGTCTGCAAGTCTTTTTTTTTTCATTTACTATTCAATCTATTTTCATTTTATTTTCTTTTTAACTATATATCTTATTCTTTTAATCTCCTTTTTTTTGTAGTATTATTATTTGTTTTAATAGCCCCTTTTAATGGATTTTATCTTAATCTAGGGTTTCCTTATTAAACTTTCCAGCTAGTGTGACTCTTTTTTGTTTATTGAATTGCCCAGCACTTACGAAGTTGCAACCGCTTGCGCCTTAGCAATTGAGGCTGATAAGTTGATCTGCATTGTAGATGGCCAGATTCGTGACAATAATGGATGGCTAATTCGTTTCATGACTCTCCAAGATGCTGATAAGTTGATCAGACAGCGAGCTAAGCAAAGCGAAATAGCTGCAAATTATGTCAAACTTGTCGGTGAAGAAAATATTAGCTGTGCTAGCTCTCTTGATTCAACTAGAATCTTGTCTACTATATTGGATGTGACAGATAGCACAAGTAACCGTCCAAGGTTCCAAAATGGTGTTGGTTTTGACAGTGTAAATAGTCTATGGACCATGGAGCAGGGATTTGCTATTGGAGGTGTAGAGAAAGTGAATAGATCAAATGGCTATTTATCAGAATTGGCTGCAGCAGCTTATGTGTGCAGGGTATGTCAAACTTCCATTTGATGTTATTGCTTTGTTTTGACCTACTTATAGACTATCACATTTCTTATAGTTTTAGGTTCTTTCGAGATCTAATTCTCTTCCTGCTTACAATATGAACATCTGATCTTTTAGGATTTTGCTAAATAAACTTGATAACTAATAGGGCTGCAAATGAGCTGAGCTTGAGTGAGCTCAGGCTTGGCTCGTGTTCGGCTCGTTCGAAACTGCACGTGTTCGAAATCGGTTCGTGAACAGTATGTTCATGTTCGGCTCGATTTAAATATTTTTTTTCATGTTCCGTTTGTGCTCGGCTTGAAATTGGCTCGTTAATGTTAATTAAAAAAAAAATAGATGTAGAATGTTGGATTTGAGTCTGGACCAAATATATATAAAAGAAAACGCAAAACCACATTACCACACGAGCTGTTATGATTTAAAATTAGATATAAATATATATAATATATTATTTCATAAATTATATATATATGTGTGTGTGTGTGTGTGTGTGTGTGTGTGTGTGTGTGTGTGTGTGTGTGTTCGTCTCGTTTATAATTCTAGCTTCAATTTTTTTGTTCATGTTTGGCTCGTTTACTTAACGAACGAGTCGAATACGAGCTACTTAACAAGCCAAAGATGAGCTGTTCGCGAACAACGAACTCTGACAGCCCTAATAACTAATAAACCATAGTTAAAGTTATTCCTTCCTTTTGTTTGCTTTATTTTTGTTCCTATTTTATTCTAATAATTCTTGATGTAAGATCAATTTCTTATGCAAATATTCTTAAATTCATATTGCAAAAAGGCAGCTAAAACCATATCTAAATGCAATTTTAAAAAAATTGCATTAATTAGTCTTTTTTTCAATGAACAGGGTGGAGTGCAAAGAGTACATGTAATTGATGGCACGCTTGGTGGCGCCTTGTTGTTGGAATTATTTACAAGGGATGGAGTTGGGACTATGGTGGCTAGGTACAGAAACATGTATCTTTGATGAATCCAATTTTCTACCCATACTTTCTTGTAGCTTCTTCTATAGAGAATGGACTGCATCATGTGGAAGCTCAATTCATCTTTTTAAAACGTGTTTGTATTATAATATTACTGTAAATATGATGCATTCTTGCCTTGTCTATTCCTTCTGAAATCAATCTTACACATTGAAGTGATTCAAAATCTGTGATAGTCATTGACTGTACGGAGATGATAAAAATTTATTTAAGCTGGTACTTGTACAATTATAATCTAGAAAGCTTTCATCATGTGCTCTTTTTAATATATATATATATATATATATATATATATATATATTTCAAATGGAGTTGTTGGTCATACTGACTTAATGTTTTAGCTAAATGTAAAAGCACCTTCACTAGAATCTCTTAAAGTTGACTTTCATGGATTTTTTATGTTTTCTCTAGTGATGTCTATGAGGGAACTCGGACAGCTAGAGTGGAAGATCTTCTTGGTATACAGCAACTTCTTCAACCTTTGGAAGAATCAGGAACACTAATTCGGAGGACCAATGAAGAGGTTTGAGTTTATTTTCCCCGTTTCTTTTAAAAAACCAGAAACTCTTCAACCAAATGGATCTTAAATTGAAACTAAACCCTCTAAATTTTGTCTTTTCCTTTCAGCTTTTGAAAATTTTGGAGTCAGGTTCATTTGTTGTAGTAGAGCGAGATGGTTCAGTTATAGCCTGTGCCGCCCTTTTCTCTTTTTTCAAGGAGAAATGTGGTGAGATTGCTGCCATCGCTGTATCTCCAGAATGCCGAGGGAATGGACAAGGAGACAGACTACTCGGTATCCCTGCTTACGCTTGTGGTTACTGTTTTCTTGAGTTTTCTTATTGAAATTTTGCTTTTATGTTATCAGCATTGGGATTTATGGATTATTAGAGGCCTGCAGGATCTGAACAGCCAAAGAAATATTGCTGTTAATAGGAAGGAGTGGCTATTTCTAATTACTAATGTTTTTTTTTTTCATTGCCTGCCGTGGCTATATTTAAAAACTCTATTAGTGATAACTTCGAATGACATTTTTAGATTTTGATTTATTTAGTTAGACGGCCTATCAATTCAGCTATTAAAGCAATCAATAGTTGCTACTCTTTACCATGTCTTGCTTGATTATATAGAGTTTTCTCTTTTAAGCAATTTCAATCCTGAAAATTTTTGAAGTCCTTGAAGCATCTTTTACTTTGTTGAACCAAGTGCTTCTTTGTTTATTGACCAATGATAACTTACCGAGATACTATTTGTTTGCCGTGGAAGTCATCTTAAAGAAGCTGAAAATGGTCCCAATTTAGTCACTCAACTATAAAAAAAGATCTCCATTTTGTACCTGAGAGAATCAATTTTCAATAGTTAGAGGACTAATTTGACCACCGCAATACTCTGGAACTATATTGGCCATGTTCGAATAATAAGAGGACCAATTTGGATTTGATTTTAAGACACATGATAGAAGTTATTTCCTTACACCAAGCAGTAAAACAATGAAGGCATTATCTCCTAAGTAGATAGCTCTACATAGACATCATCAACTGCTACAATACATGCAAGGAGTTGCATTATGCTAAGCAATACAGTACCACAATCACTGCTTGTTGAGGAAGAGGATAATTTTGTCTATTGTGAACCATTTGAATACTTGCTAGCTCAATCCAAGTTGCAATAAAACATTACATGAATGGAAAACTTGTGTTCATTAGAAGGCTTGAAGCTACCACCCAATTCACAGAAATGAAGATAATTAGCTGAGAATCTGGCCAGGTCGAGTATCATTCTACCTTAAGAGAGTTGAACATTTGAAATAATTGAGGATTTTACTTGATTAAAGAAGGATGAAAACGTCCTTAATCTTTATTTTTTGAATTGTAGAAAATAAACTTGGAGATGAATAATTCTCTTGATTCATATTATTCATGTTTACGATACATGTATACAGGAAAACAATCCTCTTAATTTACAAACTTAGCCAATATATTTAACCTAAATTATGAAAGAAATAATTTTGCAAAAAAGAAAAAAGAAAAAACATAGAATAGGAAGTGAACAAACTAATCAAGAATTTCCTAAATTGTTCCTATCAAATTTTTCAGGTTCTTCTCAGATTTCCTCCAGAATCTTCTCAGATTTCCACACTCCCTCAAGCTAAGTCAGATTTCCTCCAGAATCTTCTCATATTTTTACACTCTCTCTCAAGCTAAGTCGTAGATGTTGTAGAGACTAAACTTGATTATGAATTTTTGAGAATGAGCTTAAAGGAAGAACTTTTGTGTCATCAACTTATTAGTGTCAAGATGTAACTTAGTTGTATAGTTCCCTCGTTAAACTTTTAAGAGATGAAGTGTCTATCAACTTTAATATGTTTGGTCCTGTCATGATACACAAAATTATTGACAACACTGATAGCTGTTTGACAATCACAAAATATCACTATAGGCCTATTGCAAGTACTGATATCGAAGCTAACCCAAACAATAATGGAAAAATCAAATATTATTACTAAGAACAAATAAACAGTTACAATTAACACACTTAAAAGGGAAAATACAACAACAAGATATTTAGAAATCTGAAATAGCAACAAACATAGCACAGATACTCAATATATGATGGATCTCGTGGTTGTAGTGATAATTGACGAGGGTTTGGAAGGTGGTGGGATGGTGAACAATGTGGTTGGGAAGCTGAAAG
This sequence comes from Phalaenopsis hybrid cultivar, assembly GCA_002079205.1. NCBI lineage: Eukaryota > Viridiplantae > Streptophyta > Magnoliopsida > Asparagales > Orchidaceae > Phalaenopsis > Phalaenopsis hybrid cultivar. Next base: position 174,142 of record JXCR01068845.1, read on the forward strand.
CAATGAGCCAACTGTTTCCCGGGTTCCGAACATCAAGTACATGATTTATATTAATATACATGGCATGGTTATCTGGGATGATGACAAACAAGAGGGAGGGTTGGACCAGCAGTGGCAGCGAGGGTAGAGGGCTATAATAACGATGACAGTTAGTGTGTAGGGCTGGAACAACGGTGGCGGCAAATGGGGTAGGGCTGGAACAACATTGGCAGCGAAACAGGGGGTTGGACGGCGAAACACATTAGATTTGAGATAGTGTGATTCATTTTTAACAAAATGTAATATTAATGGAATTGTAGTTTTTCTAGTAACATGAGTTACACTTATACTTCTTTTTGTTGGTGACAAACCCAAGAAAAATACTTTATAGATTTAAGATTAAATTTTTGTGCAATTTTGGGAATGATTGTGAACAAAGGATATGCATTCACAGATTTTAAGTGGGACGGTGGAATATAAATCTCTGATTTGAGGATAAGTAACCATCAAAACATGAAGATGTGTTCTGAAGTTCATTACTCGACTAGACATTCAGTTGATAAGGTATATTGCAACAAGAATTGTTTCCCCCAAAAAATGCCTAGGAACTCGATGCGATATCATAATTTAGTGGGACATTTCAAGGAGATGACTGTTCTTTTTCTCAACTATCCTATTTTGTTGAAGAATATTAATACTTGAACTCACATCAATGATTTCATTTTTTGAAAGATATGATCCAAAGATGAAGTTAAAATATTCATTTGCATTATAAATTTTGAGGATATGAATTTTGCATTGGAATTGAGTTTGAATCATGTCATGGAAGGTTTGAAAGATTTGGGCTGTTTTAGATTTTTCTTCATTGGGGATACCAGGTGGTTCTAGTATGATTGTCATTAAATGAGATAAATCGTCTAACTTGCTTAGAGTTTTAACCTTTGAAGGTCCTCAAATATCATTATGAATAATAGCAAAAACGTGTGAGAGTTTGTATTGGGTCAAAGGATGTCTATTTCTAGCTTTTTTTACAAGCTAACAAATCTCACATTGATAAAAATTCAATTTTTTATTGATAAGAAAATAATGATACTACGTAGAAACATAATTGAAATTGAGATGACTCAAATGACCATGCCATAACAAGATATGATTTTTTTGATAGACATGAACTCAATAGATCACAATGATTCATTTCTTTAAATATGACACTAAATAGGACGCAATAGAGAAAAAAGATTCATGTAGCCGACCCGATTCATGTAGCCGACCCGATTCATGTAGCCGACCCCACGTCCTGGGATTAAGGCTTTGTTATTGTTGTTGTTGTATGGACTCAATAGAAAATGGAAGTGAGATCATTTGTGTGTTTAAAGATTTTCTTTGAATATATAAATGCCTTCATGCATTTCAGCACTATCAATCACCTCTGAATTCACGACCTAAAATTTCATGTGTCTACATGATTTTGCCGTCAAATGACATCACAAAAGCAGTTACAACTAGGTTTGTCAAAAAGCTTGTTGTTTGCGAACAACTCGTGTTCGACTCTTTTGTCAAGCAAATGAGTCGAACACATAATTTTTTTAAGCTCGAATTATAAATGAGATGAACAAGAATAGTCATAGGCTAGACATTGTATTCGTTGTCGTTATTTCGTCTTGGATAATTGAGTTGTACATGGCTCATGGTTTGAGCTGGCCCGACTTAGACCATGAAATTCTAGTGAAGGTAGGCTTCAGACCTCTAACTTCTGTAAAGAAGGATAGAGTTAAGAAAAGGAAACGGTTGAAGCCCGAAGCTGGGTTGACATATCAGGTCGACTCATCTGGGGATCCAGAGGGGCAGGCGTTGAGAGTCCCTCGCCAGAAAACCGTGGCCCTTGATCCCGATGGAGGTGCAACTTAATTATGACTGAACTAGTCCTTATTTTGGATGGCTTGGACGAGTTTGACCATCGGCACATTAAGGGGTGTCGATCCTTGCATCCCCTGATATACATGTTGTCTCTTGAAGTATCTGGAAAGTTGCTGGTCAGAGGGGCGTTGTTGTTGACCTCGATTGCCTCAGATGCCCTTTCGGCTGTCCCAAGGTCTAAGATTGCCATTCGATCTTCGGTTAAAGGCTCAGTCACTTTTTGACCTTCAGTCGTCCTCCCGGTCCTTTCGCTTGATGTTGGCCAATCCGCTCGGTTTAGTTTTTGGGGACTCCATAAGGTCTTCTTAGGCAGCAATGTGATCATTTGCTAAGACCTCCACAAAGGTTTTTGGCTTAAGTTCAGGTCATACCTGAACCGTTTGCTGCGGATCCTCTGTTTCGGAGCAGTCCGAGCGATGAGAGGCTCCAAGTTCTTCATCTCTAATATTTTCTTTTGGAAGCGAGTGATGTAAGCTTGTAGGCTTTCACTATCTTTCCTTGACTTTTATACATTAGCAAAGTGCGCTAGAAAGAGCATTCGAAATTTGAAGAATGATGGGATGACTCTATCCGGTTGGCTGTTAAACAATCAGAGCGCGGCTTCTTTCAGCATAGTCAGGAACAACCGACATGTAATGGAGCCATCGACCTACAAGACTGTCAACTCAAAAGAGTCGAAGTGATCGGTCGGGTCTCTCTCTTTATAGGGATCAAAATGAGGAATTATGAGCTTGTCGGGGGTATTAGTTTTAGGATTTTTTGAGAGAAGGCGCTACTCATGCTGGTCGAGCACACATTTCTACTTAAGGTTGCTCGATGTGGGACCGCCATAGTAGATGCGGCTCTGTCTTCCGAGTGAGAATCTTTTGGATCTTCCTTTGGCAGGTGACTGGGCCAACCGTGGGGTGCTTGCAATTTGTCGAGAGGAGCCCTTTGGGGGCGAGTTCCATGAAACTCTCCCTCCATGAGTGGTGGACGGGCGTTCAGGATCATGACCATCAGAAGTGCTTTGAACTGGTCCATTATTTGTGTTTGCAGTTCCTAGAATTCTTCCTATATGTTTGGGCGTACTATCTCCCTATTGAATTCCATTGGCGCCGAATTTCTCTGGAAGGATTTTCTGTCATAGTTGGCTCTACTTCTCGTTTGGGGCATGTCCGCCCTCATCACGCCACTTTTTAGGATGTTGAATCATAAATTATCCTTTGTGAACACATCTTGAGTGTTAGAGACAGATGAAATAGGAAAGATGAAGTAGGGAATAATTCAAGAATTCACTATAGGGAGAACGGAGATATATCTTTTTATTTGTTCTTTCGTCTCCTATGTATACAAACGTATTTATACAATTATAAAAAAAAGAGAACAATTATGGAAACCGTTCTTAATATAATTGATGTTTTAATTAATTGTATAGATTTTATACCATATTTATATTACAATTTCAATTCTAATATAAATTGGTAATTGGCTGGTCTGCTTGCTTGAATTCGATCGACTGGGGCGTCAGGTTGAATAGTGATCTCGTCTGCCGTAGTTTAAGTGGGTCACCGACTAGCTTGCGATAAAAAACTCTTGCATGCGTCTTGGTCGGTTGGGACTGCGGTTGCAGTCCGTCGATTGAATCTCTCACAATAGTGTGTTGGTCAATTCTGATCACGCGGTCGCTTGTTGGATTGTAGGATATCTTGATTGTCTGAACACCATAGGGGCCGTTCAACTGCTTCAAGATTCATGCTTACAGTTTGGGTGTATACAAGTGAATTAGTATTACCCATTTTAGAAAAGAGGCTCGATGGNAGGTACAGTAACGGTGAGGACGCCGTTCTCCATTGCAGCTTTAACACCATCGACCTTCGCATTGTCCGGGAGGCGGAAGCGTCGTAGAAAGCTGCCGCTACTGCGTTCCACGCGATGCCAGGTATCGGTCTTCTCTTCATTCTCCCGCTTCCTCTCCCCACTGATCTGCAGCACGCTCCCTTCCTCCACCTCCACTTTCACCTCCTCCTTCTTCAGCCCTGGCAGATCGGCCTTGATCACGTGCGCCTCCGGTGTTTCCTTCCAGTCGAAGCGCGCGCCGGCGAAGGCGGAGGTCTCGCCGAAGAGGCTGGATCGGGGGAAGGATAGACTGGAGCCGCCGAAGGGAAAACCCTCGAAGGGGTCCCAGAGGTCGAGGGAGAAAGGGTCGAAGATGTTGCTCCGACGAACGATCGACATTTTTGTTGTTTTGTTAGAACGACTGGTGATTATTAGAGTGTACTGTCGTGTTTCGATGCTAGAATTGGCGGAGAGGCGTCTCCTTTATAAGGAGGCGACGATATTAATCGAATTTTCTAGAGAGTGGATCTGGAGAGTTCCCGGACATTCTACGTGTTTCTGGAGTTCTTATGGGCTTTTTTACTTTTAAAATTCGGCCCACATATGATCTACATTTGAGCATTTAGAAAAGGATTGACAAGCGGAAATCACATCTGTTTGAAACTATATTAAAACGGTAAACGAATCTATATAAATATCTTGATATATATATATATATATATATATATGTATATATATATATATATATATAT
>JXCR01068848.1:9718-55433 GCA_002079205.1 Phalaenopsis hybrid cultivar
AACAATTAACATGTTTGGATTAGAGTTAGCTCCTGAATCCACGGAGAATAAAATCCCTTAAAATATGTACTCTTCCAACTTATCTCTAACTTCAAATGTAGGGTTTCTGCTTCCGATTTTGGGCGAGTGAAAATCAACGTAAAATGAGATTAAAATATCGTACCGGCGCATTGAATGCTTTGTCTGGTGCATCGAGGTTTTTTCGCTGCTGGGAAGTGATGAGACTTCGCGGCGGCGGTGGAGGAGGAGATAGCTCCGGCGAGAGTGAGAGTCGCCATTTTTTTTTCAGGCGAGCAGAGCGGTGGAAAAGCGCGCTTTTCAGCCTCTATTTTATGTTGGCCCCGGTTCGTGCAGGCCGACGCAGCAATGCCACACAATTCATATATATTTGCATATCTAACCCCTAAACTTTCTTATTTACATTCAAAATATTTTTATTTACAAAATAACACTTTTAAGCTAGCGAACGTATGTATTTACATGTGTCACGATCCAACCATTGAAAATTTGATAAAAATGAAAAATATGGGTTGAGATTTTATAATGAATTTGAAAAGTGGATGAAAAAGGGTGGTAGATTTGTAAATAGCAATATTTGGGGTGCTATGTATGCAATTGTCCCTTTTTTATTAGTTAAATGTATGGAGTGTTATAAATAAAAGTATGTTGACTTTTTGGGTGAGTTGGTCAAGTTTTTGTGATCAATCACTTGGACTAGTTGTTTGGATGGGCATTCTAACTGAACCGCCTTGTTGGATTTGTTGGCTAACTCGCATCACAATGGGAAGGGCTTTAGCTATACATTTTTTAGGTTGACATACTCTTATTGTTCTAAGAAACATCAACTACTTGCGGCAAACATGCAGTCTCTCATAGATGCTAAGCTACATTTTAAATGTTGCATGACCTTATGATTTTATATTTTAAATTACTTGTGACCATCACCCTTCTTTGTGTGTATATGCACATGTCATTGGCTCACAAGCTTCCATTTTCTTTATCAACCTTGGTCAACATGTTATAATATCATCAAACATGTCATTCGGATCAAGTCACGAGCTATTGCAGAGTATGGTGTAGCCAGTTTTTGGTGTAATCATATTAGAAACTCGTAGCTAGTATTGTGCTTAAGTCTATTTTGTAAAACAAAGTCTAATCACGCAATCAATCATGTTGGCATTGAGATTATTTGTCTAAATTCAATAAAGTTTAAGCTTGAAATAGTGAATGGGCTGATAGTAACGATTGTTGTCATATTAATCCAATTAGTACATATTTGATCAACCTTAATTTCTAAGTTCTCATTGGGTATCAATCATGTCAAATCACATGCTCATCAAACCTAGCTCATCAAGCAAAGCATATTATAAAAAAAATTCATTCAAACACATGTCACTAAGACATACAACTCTTGGTCCTCATTTCACCAACACCTACTAGATGGGTTTACATGAAAATGATTTTTTTTCAAGCTCTCTGTACTTACATTCATAGCTCTTTAAATAAAATGTAATTATTGAATATAGTTTATTATATGTTTTAACAATGATGCTGTGATATTATTTGCGCTCGTCAACTTTTATCTCCAAAGCAATTTTTCTATGATGAATTTAATATAGAGTTGATATCTTTGTGAGTCTAGAATTTAATTGGGTGTATCTTGATAACTGAGATTGAGATGTAGTGGCAATTTCACATCATAATAATCAAGTTTATGTAACATGCTTTATATCAAACATATATCACTTAGGAATGAAGAGACATTACAGTCGTCTAGAATGGAAAATCGTTTTGACAATTGCAGTTCATACATCAACGAGGATCACACCATGTCACTGTGCATTTCATGTGGTCGGAACTCATTGTTTTCCCGACATGTGGATACCAAACAGAGTAATTTCTCCTTGGAATGAAGACAATGTTCATATATCCAACAATACTCAGCTTTGGGAGCATGATTATGTTGGAACCCTTCTAGTCATTTAGGGAGTTAGAGATTTGTGATCCAACACCAAATTTTTTAACAACATCCATTGGTTCCCCAAAAATAGGATCTAGGACCACTGATAGTGACGTTTTTTTCTGGACCCATTTCATTTATATTGGCTTACAAGAGCACAATCGGGGTCGTGGCGCTTCTCGTGTGACTACCTTATAACCCTTTCATTTTGCACGGGCTTTGAGCTCTCAAGGTTGTTATTCTTTTCTTTCAAAGTATGTGAATCCTTAGAATGCTTTTCTCTTTTCAACATTGGTTGCACGATCACTCTCAACCATTTCCTTAAAATATTTATATCTTCCTTATAAAACATTCTCATTATAGCAAGTTTGTAACAACAAAGGGCTATCAAGAACACAAGGTAGATGTGTGAGAGCAAAATTTTACAAAATTGAAGCCCTTAATTCGCTACACCCCGCAAGGATAGTGTAGCTATTAAATAACACAAAGAGAGTTAACATGAAAAAGCTCTTCTTATAACCACAAAAATTAATTTTTTTTGTTAATAAGATTATATTTTTCTTATGATAAAGTGACGGTGTATTGATGAACGTAGCGAGTGTTTTAGTAGTACTTGTTCTAAATAATTTCGTAGTTATTCTTTGACAATCCTAACAAACTAGCATCTGCATACCCTTCATAATAGAGAAGTTTCAAAATTTTCACATTCTACTTCACCCTTCTTAGAAGTACATTACTTCTAATGGTTGAAATAAGTAATCTCTCATAATAACATGTGTTTCTGCTCCAAGTAACTCAACAAAAAGATTCTCCTGAAACATCTTTAAGTCATAATCATGTCATGAGTTTCTTCCATCACCTAAAAAAGTGATGTCACTTAAATGAGAGACAATCCATAGTTACCTGAGAGTACAAGTGACTACTCCCTGCAAGCGTAACTTTCGAGCCCCCAAAAGATGGAAAGTCTGAGGTCACTGGTAAACTCTTGCAAATACTCTTCAAAGCAAAGCTCACAAAGCTTATTGGTGGTGGAAAACACCATTTCAATTGATTATGAATAGATATGCCTCAAGGCAAACCTGACAGGACGCCTATTGCGACATCTCGTCCCTTTAGTCATGAACATGAGTTATATATTCTCTTAGTTTCTCATCGTCTCATTATTCTCGCAGTATCATGTCGAGGCTAAGAGAATCCAGGAAGTAAATGTATGGGTAAAAATGAGTTACTTTAAAGAACAAAAAATGCCTAAGTATTAAATTGGCCTCTTAGGCTAAATAGATCTAACCCGCCAGCCGTTCCCTTAATTGTTATGTGTTGACTACATCAATCATAATTATTAACTGTACTTTTGAAAGAAACAAGTTACAGAGCTCCTTGTCTCCCATAAAGACTCCACGAGTACCTCCAAAACACACCAACATTATTGCAAGTTCTTTAGAATGAATTTATCAAGCCTTAATCTTCAAGCAAGTTCTTCTAATCAAGCCACCCACACTGCATTATTTTTTATTCCAAACTCCCACGAACTTGTTAGTACTTCCCACCAAAGTTGTCAACAACTACATGATTACACCACCGAGCTTGACAGACAGTTCTTCAAGGCAAAAGTAAGAGAGCTCCAATTATCAACATACAAATCATCATTAATTAATAACATGACAATCCAAACAAACAATCTTGTTGGCAACGAATCTGCTCAAACTCTCTACTGTATGACCAATAACCTTGTTTTATTATTTATTCTTTAAGCCCTTGTGCGGGCACATAGAACCCATATCATATAAACAAGAACATAAGTGAAGATGAAGGAGATAGAGCTCTTGATCCATCACCCTCAGGAGACTCTCTGATCATCTCTTTCTCGATAAATCTCTCAACCTCTTCCANGTTTGAAGATATACAAAGCGATGTTGTTTATGTGAGAAGTTTTAATCCAATGGCATTTACAAAATTCATATACACATATAAGTATGTGTCTATAAACATGAAGTGGGTGTTTGGCAGCATATTTTTTAAAGGATTTAGTAATAGATTTAACTTAAATCCAATTTAGTAATGGATTTAACTTAAATCCAACAAAACATCAAAAAAATAGAAGTTGAATCCAACACTCCATTAAATCGAATTTTTTTTGAGTTACGTCTCTTTTCGCGTGATTCATCTCTTTTATGATGTAAATCCAGATTTAATAAATTGCGAGGCAGACTTAGGATTTATTCTGCAGTCGCTTGCGAGCTCTATCTCCATCGCACAGATTTATCATATTTACTGGATTTGATAAACTCTATTTAATGTAAATTCAGGTTGTTGTTAAACACCGCCTAAAAAACGAGATTTTTTTTTCTCATAGGAAGAAAATAATAAATTCCAGTTTTACACTTCATATATAAGTTGATCACCCATTCTTTTTAACGACGGTAACTAGAGGCATACGTGATATCAAAGATATAAGATCATTCGATCATCAACAATATGAATCAAAATTTTCTCAATTAATGGTTTCAATTGTATGAGATGATAATTGTTCAGTCTATCAAATGACTTTAAGTTACTTGTATTTAGAGTGTATTTAATGATTTTGATTGGTGAAACACAAATGAAAAACTAAACTTTTAAGTGGCTTTCTATCAGTTGTAAGAATGTCATTGTTTTCTAATTCATGCTAAATTAATGGCTAATCAATTAAGAAAACTTATAATTTTGAGATTAAAAAACTTATAAGACCATAGACCTAAAAAAGTAACATAGAAGTGTTGCTCTATTGTATATAAGGATAGAATGATATTCATTTAGAAGGATTGAGATCATTCTCCTTACTGGCCATGATTTGAAGTTGCTAAAAGGCATTGACGATATAAAAAATAAGTTTTTGTTGCTTTATATCTTAATCATTCAGATATGCAAATAGATAGAAAGTGTAAGAAATAATAATTAACCCTATCCTTTTAATCTCTCCCCTCATACCCCTGATTTGCCCTCTCTCTCTCTCTCTCTCTCTCTCTCTCTCTCTCTCTCTCTCTCTCTCTCTCTCATGTTTTCTTACCAGTGTCTCTCTCCTCTCATTGCTCTATTCCTCCTCTTCCTAGAACTCTATTTCTCATCCTCAACCCTCACCCCCCTCCAGAACTCATTTCTCTTCCACTCGCTCCCTCCCTCACCCCCTCCCTCTCTCCCTCTCTCTCCCCCTCCCTTCCTCCCTCCCTCTCTACATGTCCCCCCTCCCTCTCTCTCCTCCCCTCCCTCCCTCTAATAACTGAAGGCAATGATCCAAAGCATCAACGTCATGTATTTTAAGAAAAAATAACTAGATCTACAGAGCACCAACACGCCAGTAGATTCATTTGAATGTACAACATCCAGCTAAAAAAAAAGAAAAAAAGAACACCCCTATCTCCTACCTGACTTGCAGCAAGAACAGGAGAGGCAGCTGTAAGCGCCCAAGCAGCTAGCAAACCACAAGCAGCATTTCTCATTTCCTTGAACAAGGAACAAGAATCCATGCAATCACGTCTTTCCAAGATTGCTGAATAAACCCAAAAATTCATTAAATTTTAGTTCATTAACGCATAACACCTCCAAATAATCCATTCGGTAAAAATCGCTCAGCCAAAAGTTCAAAAACAATTAACATGTTTGGATTAGAGTTAGCTCCTGAATCCACGGAGAATAAAATCCCTTAAAATATGTACTCTTCCAACTTATCTCTAACTTCAAATGTAGGGTTTCTGCTTCCGATTTTGGGCGAGTGAAAATCAATGTAAAACAAGATTAAAATATCGTACCGGCGCATTGAATGATTTGTCTGGTGCATCGAGGTTTTTTCGCTGCTGGGAAGCGATGAGACTTAGCGGCGGCGGTTGAGGAGGAGATAGCTCCGGCGAGAGTGAGAGTCGCCATTTTTTTCCGGCGAGCAGAGCAGTGGAAAAGCGCGCTTTTCAGCCTCTGTTTTATGCTGGCCCAGTTCGTGCAGGCCGACGCAGCAATGCCACACAATTGATGTATATTTGCACATCTAACCCCTAAACTTTCTTATTTACATAAATCTTTATTAATTTTTCTGGGATAATTACATACATAACATTTTAAATATTGTTATTTACAAAATAACACTTTTAAGCTAGCGAACGTGTGTATTTACATGTGTCACGATCCAACAATTGAAAATTTGATAAAAATGAAAAATATGAGTTGAGATTTTATAATGAATTTTTTATACTTCAGTGTGAATTTGAAAAGCGGATGAAAAAGGGTGGTAGATTTGTAAATAGCAATCTTTGGGGTGCTATATATGTAATTGTCCCTTTTTTATTAGTTAATTGTATAGAGTGTTATAAATAAAAGTATGTTGGCTTTTTGGGTGAGTTGGTCAAGTTTTTGTGATCAATCACTTGGACGAGTTGTTTGGATGGGCATTCTAACTGAACTGTCTTGTTGGATTTGTTGGCTAACTCGCATCACAATGGGTAGGGCTTTAGCTATACATTTTTTAGGTTGACATACTCTTACTGTTCTAAGAAACATCAACTACTTGCAGCAAACATGCAGTCTCTCATAGTTGCTAAGCTACATTTTAAATGTTGCATGACCTTATGATTTTATATTTTAAATTACTTGTGACCATCACCCTTCTTTGTGTGTATATGCACATGTCATTGGCTCACAAGCTTCCATTTTCTTTATCAACCTTGGTCAACATGTTATAATATCATCAAACATGTCATGCGGATCAATTCAGGAGCTATTGCAAAGTATGGTGTAGCCAGTTTTTGGTGTAATCATATTAGAAACTCGTAGCTAGTATTGTGCTTATGTCTATTTTGTAAAACAAAGTCTAATCACGCAATCAATCATGTTGGCATTGAGATTATTTGCCTAAATTCAATAAAGTTTAAGCTTGAAATAGTGAATGGGCTGATAGTAACGATTGTTGTCATATTAATCCAATTAGTACATATTTGATCAACCTTAATTTCTAAGTTCTCATCGGGTATGAATCATGTCAAATCACATGCTCATCAAACCTAGCTCATCAATCAAAGCATATTATAAAAAAAAATTCATTCAAACATGTGTCACTAAGACATACAGCTCTTGGTCCTCATTTCACTAACACCTACTAGATGGGTTTACATGAAAATGATTTTTTTTTCAAGCTCTCTGTACTTACATTCATAGCTCTTTAAATAAAATGTAATTATTGAATATAGTTTATTATATGTTTTAACAATGATGCTGTGATATTATTTGCGCTCGTCAACTTTTATCTCCAAAGCAATTTTTCTATGATGAATTTAATATAGAGTTGATATCTTTGTGAGTCTAGAATTTAATTGGGTGTATCTTGATAACTGAGATTGAGATGTAGTGGCAATTTCACATCATCATAATCAAGTGCATGCAACATGCTTTATATCAAACATATATCACTTAGGAATGAAGAGACATTAAAGTCGTCTAGAATGGAAATTCGTTTTGACAATTGCAGTTCATACATCAACGAGGATCACACCATGTCACCGTGCATTTCATGTCGTCGAAACTCATTGTTTTTCCGACATGTGGATTCCAAACAGAATAATTTCTCCTTGGAATGAAGACAATGTTCATATATCCACCAATACTCAGCTTTGGGAGCATGATTATGTTGGAACCCTTCTAGTCATTTAGGGAGTTAGAGATTTGTGATCCAGCACCAACTTTTTGAACAACATCCATTGGTTCCCCAAAAATAGGATCTAGGACCACTGACACTGACGCTTTTTTCTGGACCTGTTTCATTTATATTAACTTCCAAGAGCACAATCGGGGTCGTGGCGCTTCTCGTGTGACTACCTTGTAACCCTTTCATTTGCACGGGCTTTGAGCTCTCAACATCGTCATTCTTTCGTTTCAAAGCATGTGAATCCTTAGAATGCTTCTCTCTTTTCAGCCTTGGTTGCACGATCACTCTCAACCATTTCCTTAAAATATTTATATCTTCCTTATAAAACATTCTCATTATAGCAAGTTTGTAACAACAAAGGACTATCAAGAACACAAGGTAGACGTATGAGAGCAAAATCTTACAAAATTGAAGCCCTTAATTCGCTACATCCCGCAAGGATCGCGTAGCTATTAAATAACACAAAGAGAGTTAACATGAAAAAACTCTTCTTATAACCACCAAAATTATTTTTTTTTGTTAATAAGATTATATTTTTCTTATGATAAGGTGACGGTGTATTGATGAACGTAGCGAGTGTCCTAGTAGTACTTGTTCTAAATAATTTCATAGTTATTCTTTGACAATCGTAACAAACTAGCATCTGCATACCCTTCATAATAGAGAAGTTTCAAAGTTTTCACATTCTACTTCACCCTTCTTAGAAGTACATATCTTCTAATGGTTGAAATAAGTAATCTCTCATAATAGCATGTGTTTCTGCCCCAAGCAACTCGACAAAAAGATTCTGCTGAAACATCTTTAAGTCATAATCATGTCATGAGTTTCTTCCATCACCTAAAAAAGTGAAGTCACTTAAATGAGAGACAATCCATAGTTACTTGAGAGTACAAGTAACTACTCTCTGCAAGCGTAGCTTTCGAGCCCCCAAAAGAAGGAAAGTCCGAGCTCACTGGTAAACTCTTGCGAATACTCTTCAAAGCAAAGCTCACAAAGCTTATTGGTGGTGGAAAACACCATTTCAATTGATTATGAATAGATATGTCTCAGGGCAAACCTAACAGGACGCCTGTTGCGACATCTCGTCCCTCTAGTCATGAACATGGGTTATCTATTCTCTTAGGTTCTCATTGCCTCATTACTCTCGCACTATCATGTCGAGGCTAAGAGAATCAAGGAAGTAAATGTATGGGTAAAAATGAGTTTCTTTTAAAAACAAAAATGCCGAAGTATTAAATTGGCCTCTTAGGCTAAATGGATCTAACCCGCCAGCCGTTCACTTAATTGTTATGTGTTAACTACATCAATCATAATTATTAACTGTACTTTTGACAGAAACAAGTTACAGAGCTCCTTGCCTCCAATAAAGACTCCACGAGTACCTCCAAAGCACACCAACATTATTGCGAGTTCCTTATAATGAATTTATCAAGCCTTAATCTTCAAGCGAGTTCTTCTAATCAAGCCACCCATACTGCATTATTTCTTACTCCAAACTCCCACGAATTGGTTAGTATTTCCCACCAAACTTCTCAACAACTACATGACTACACCAACGAGCTTGACAGACAGTTCTTCGAGGCAAAAGTAAGAGAGCTCCAATTATCAACATACAAATCATCATTAATTAATAACATGACAATCCAAACTAACAGTCTTGTTGGCAACGAATCTGCTCAAACTCTGTACTGTATGACCAATAACCTTGTTTTATTATTTATTCTTTAAACCCTTGTGCGGGCACATAGAGCCCATATCATATAAATAAAAGCAGAAGTAAAGATGAGGGAGATGGAGCTCTTGATCCATCACCCTCAGGAGACTCTCTGATCATCTCTTTCTCGATAAATCTCTCAACCTCTTCTCAGTATTTCCATAAGATCTCTCCATAATTATACAAGATTCAACATACATGCAAAACAAAAAGTCTCGAGTGGTATGTATATAACTCCCCCTAATTTAATATCATAATATCCAAACAATATCCCAAAAAATCTTGCAAGAAATTGAGTTGGTCAACAAGAATGTCCATTTGCATAAATTGGCAAAATTCATGTCACAAGGCTTGGAAGTTAGTGGTTGTCCTAATTGCCTATAATGTTAATAAAGTAAGCTGACATAATAAGTAAGAATAAAAATTGGCATTTGAATGTATATATGCAGCGAGTTGGAGAAGAGACACAATTCCGCGCTTTCTTTCTAATCCAGAGGGCTTCTCCTCCTCTCTCTCCCTGCACCTCGCAGTCCGTCTCNCATAATTATATATGATTCAACATACATGTAAAACAAAAAGTCTCGAGTGGTATGTATCTAAATCCCCCTAATTTAATATCATAATATCCAAACAATATCCCAAAAAATCTTGCAAGAAATTGAGTTGGTCAACAAGAATGTCCATTTGCATAAATTGGCAAAATTCATGTCACATGGCTTGGAAGTTAGTGGTTGTCCTAATTGCCTATAATGTTAATAAAGTAAGCTGACATAGTAAGTAAGAATAAAAATTGGCATTTGAATGTATATATGCAGCAAGAGTTGGAGAAGAAAGACAATTCCGCGCTTTCTTTCTGATCCAGAGGGCTTCTCCTCCTCTCTCTCCCTGCACCTCGCACTCCGTCTCATCGGCCGGACGATATCTCGATCCATCGGCGGCGGCGGCGAGGGCGATATCTAATGGAGAACCCACACTCTGGTGTCGAGAACGGATCAGGTGCAGCTTCCTGCACGAAGCTCGAGGGCATGGCGATCTGGATCGGCACGGGCCTCGCATCCGCCTTCTTTGCCTCTCTAGAGCGTTTTTCCTGCATCAATCTCACCACGATCGATCATGACGACGATATCGAGGACGAAGCGAAGGACCGGCCGCTCATGCTCTCTCTCCGGAACTCGTCGGGGCCCTACCGCAGCGACGATCCGGCCTTCAGTCCAAAGCTCGCTCCTGTTTGGGCTCCTCCATATCATTAATTAAGTGGTGATGCTCTGCTTCTCCTCCTTCATTGTTTTGCCCTTGTTTGATGCGAAGTGGGTATGATATCTCTTGTTTGTAGTGTATCTGTAGGGGCTTTTTATTGATTACTGACATATGGATATATTTGTTTGACTTCTTTGTGAAATTNTCTTGTTTGATGCGAAGTGGGTAGTAGTGTATCTGTAGGGGCTTTTTATTGATTACTGACATATGGATATATTTGTTTGACTTCTTTGTGAAATTACCAGTTTCTGTTTGAAGGATTGATCTTCTTATCTCTATAGAGCTTGGTGATGGATTTTGATTTACTCGGTTGACAATGTTTATAGATTTGTTCTTAGGCTGTGAAAATGGTTATAGATTTGCTTGTTGGTAAATATAAATCTTTTTTATTTGCGATTCTTATTTGAATTCTCGATGACTCTTCGATCCTAATTGGTTGTATTTGTATATTTCTGTAAACTNATCTTTTTTCTTTGCGATTCTTATTTGAATTCTCGATGACTCTTCGATCCTAATTGGTTGTATTTGTATATTTCTGTAAACTATGTGAGTAGATGTTAGGGGAGTTTAAATTGTAAGATTTTGAAACTTAATCTGTGTTAATTTGATTGGTATGTTCGAAGTAGAAGCTGATATCTGTTGCTGAAGTTGTTTGAGGTTAAATGAAAAAAACACTCTGGGCTTAATTTATAGGATTATCTTGCCATTGAGTGATCTGATTCATTAATTACCAATTAAACAAATTTGTTCATAGTTTCAGTATAGAAACATGCATCTTAATGTGAGGGAGTTCTTACTATGTGGCTTATACAACAGCATATAAAACAAAACCCAGGCAATCAACAACATATACTTTGTTAAATATTACAATAAAACACCCTCATTTATTACATTGATATTGTATTGCTTTAGCATATATGTATGTAGACCCAAAACAAAGATTACGTCTTGTTCCAAAAGTAGAATTGTTTATAATCTGACACAAAGAAAATATATTTCTGATGCACTTGATGTTGTGTGTTTTGAATCCTCTTATTATTTCTTCCGTCGTATAAGCCTCCGTGAAAACAATCTCCTTGTCAAAGCTCTTAACAGTCTGTAATTTCTTCAGGGAATCTTGCTACTTTTTCTAAACTTGAATTTTTTATACTTGCATAAAAATTGAGGAGACAAGAGGAAGACTTTCCTAGCAATGCGAGGGAATGATATTTGAAAGTAGACACACTGCAAATGTAGTCGTCAGATGACAATAACAATATAAAATCTGGTTGCTTCATCGATCGAATGAAGAATGTCCATAACATAACAATTGGAGTTTATTGTATCAACTAAATGGGCATTATCAACATAATATTGATCATAAAAGAACAAGAAAAAAAAAGGTTGTTTTTATGGTATTGGCCCTCTCTTGTGTCATTGAGCACTTTAAACAGATAGGTTATTCTGCATTCTAAAAAGAAATTGTTTCATATGTGTTAGAATGATGGAATATTTCTACTATGTATGAAACGTCAGCTCCATCATATTGCAATGTCGGCAAGATGTTAGTTTGGTAGTCAATCTGAAGTCGAACCCCTTTCTATTATGGTACTTATTTTACCTTTTTTTTGTAGCTATTGCAATGATATGATTTCTATTAATGGAATTAATAACATTCTTATAATATACAAAAAATTTTGGATTAGTATGAACGTAGGGATGTCCATGTTTGATACATGTTGGAGGTTTGATATGCTCATTAAAGAGAGTCACTAAAGCTTGTGAGACTTGGTAATAGTTTCTAATATTTTTAGCATCTAATCATTATATTAGATGGTCGTACTTAATTATCTTGAATTACAATTACAATTTAATTGAGTTATACCAATATTTTTCGAATTTGAAAAAGAGTTAGAAGAGATTGTTAGATCCTCCTATTTCTTGAACTAAGAGATCCATGAATTAGTATCGTGATGCATATACATATAAATGATTCAACGGGACTTAGAATTTTCTGAAACATTCAAAACAATCGTTTTAGAATAAAAGAATCATTTTCGAGTAGTGTTTGAAAGATTATGTATTCATCGATATTCGATTGATTGGTTCGAGGCTATCGAGAAAGAAAATTTGTCTAAGTCACTTTATTTCTTTTTGTCCTGGTCACTTTGTTTCTTATTCAAATGGATTCGGGTCCATTATTCACTAGACCCAAAATACTTTACTAAACTTTTAAAATGTTCTAATAAGAAAAACGCTCGTTCTATTTGTATTATGAATAATAGAAATCTTCTTTATTATATTATTATTTTAAATATTTTTATGTTCTTTTTTTATGTGCTTATTTATTCATTTATTACCTTTTAGGATCAATCATGGTCTTATAAACTCTATCAAAGTCTAGATGAAATTCTTCACCCACATGTGTAAAAGATCAAAGGTGTAATCAAAAGTCAAATACTCTACCGTTAAGTTAGCAACCCGGATCAATATGAAGTGTAGATATGACCTAAATAAATAAAACAAAAAAAAAAACCAAATTCAGTCTTTTTACTAAAGTAAAGGAAAGAGTTAAAAGAGAATGTGAATAAAAAGATATTATTATATATGATAAATTTATATTTGTTTGATATGCCATGGTCAATATGAATGGATTTTCCAGTGGAGCATCTTTCACAATCCTTAGAGNGTGGTCTTATAAACTCTATCAAAGTCTAGATGAAATTCTTCACCCACGTGTAAAAGATCAAAGGTGTAATCAAAAGTCAAATACTCTACCGTTAAGTTAGCAACCCAGATCAATATGAAGTGTAGATATGACCTAAATAAATAAAACAAAAAAAAAAAAAGCAAATTCAGTCTTTTTACTAAAGTAAAGGAAAGAGTTAAAAGAGAATGTGAATAAAAAGATATTATTATATATGATAAATTTATATTTGTTTGATATGCCATGGTCAATATGAATGGATTTTCCAGTGGAGCATCTTTCACAATCCTTAGAGAAATGATTCTCTAATAGAATGAGGGATGAGTAATTCAACTCATTCACATGCAGATCACAAATGTTTGTAATCAGTGTGTGCATGGAGAAATTATTTTCAGAAAACAAATTTCAAGAAATTATATGAAAATTTATGTTGGATTAGCACAAAATAAAGAATTAAACTTAGAGTGAAAAAAATAATAAAAAAATTATAGATAAAAAATTAGCGGCTTTCTTTAATAAAAATAAAGAAAGATGTAAATATAAAAAGAAAGATTACCCCCTTGTTTGGGTTCCAGGGGTTCCACAAAAAGAATATAAATAAGAATTAAATAAAAATAAGTACTAGTTATCCTATCCCTTTTTTTATTGTGATTCTTGTTTTTTTTTTATTTATCAAAAGAAACTCGAAATTCTTTAAAGAATTTCACCTTGCTTAAAATATCATAAAGGGGGACATTTTTTCAAGTAAATATAAGATAGCACGAACATTTTTAATTCTTTATTGGATCATAAAAACTCACTTTTCAAAGATCTCTTTTCTCTCTTCGGGATCAAACATCAATTTCGACGATTCGATCTGATAGATAGCTCATTGGGATATCCCTAAAAACATTTAGGAAGTTTTCTCATTACTTTCAGAAAAAATGATTCTAACTTCTATAATTTCTATTTCTATCTTTTTATCTATATAAATAGAAATAGAAAGAGAAATAGATCTATAAAGAATGAGACTTAAATTTGTGATTTTTTTCCTTACAGAAAAAAAATATAAAATTTAAACAACATTAAATTAAATTCCATAATTTCTGAGCCAATAATTGAGGTATGGCTGAAGTAATATAAAAATGCGACCTTTTTTTGTGTTACAGCTCTTCTATGAAAAATTCTTATACATTAATATTAGAATTTAGAAAATTAAACAAGACNTCCTTACAGAAAAAGAATATAAAATTTAAACAATATTAAATTAAATTCCATAATTTCTGAGCCAATAATTGAGGTATGGCCGAAGAAATATAAAAATGCGACCTTTTTTGTGTTACAGCTCTTCTATGAAAAATTCTTATACATTAATATTAGAATTTAGAAAATTAAACAAGACAATATTTAAAACAAATTTATGTAAAGTTATTGTCTATAGCGTAGGAATCAAACAAACATTGAAGATAAATTTAAGTCCGCATCATGGGTTGGTATGTATGTAAAAATTGGAGTTTTAGGTGGTATTAGATATGTAAATATATAGGAATTGAGTGTTATGCCTGTAAATCTTTCTAATACAATAAACTAACAAAGATACCTGATTAACCAAAACAACTAGAACTTGCTATGTTGGCATGCATGCAGCGCTGCCGCCAGCTGCCCCTCTTCACTATTGTGGGTTCATACATAACTGTGTTATCTTCATGACTGGTTGTACGNTAAGGGTCCGTTTGGGCAGCTTATTTGGTGCGGTGGCGTTTTGAAAATAGACTTGATCTGTTTGGGTAAACTGCATTTTGACAGCTTATGAGTTCTGAAAATGTTGAAAGCAGCGTTTTCAGACCGCACTTAGATAGGTGCGGTGGCAGCTTTATGGCAGCAGTATGACTTTTTCAAAAAATAAAAATTTGTAATAGCCACTGCATCTAGCTTATCAACAGATTACTTTTAATCAGCTTATCAACAAATTATTCAATAAGTTACGGCTGCCCGAAAGAGACCCTAACAAAGATACCTGATTAACCAAAACAACTAGTACTTGCTATGTTGGCATGCATGCAGCTCTGCCGCCAGCTGCCCCTCTTCACTATTGTGGGTTCATACATAACTGTGTTATCTTCATGACTGGTTGTACGTTTTTTTAGCATTTTTATATCTCAAGAACGAATCTTGATTCTTGAATCCCAATCATTCTGCTGTTTTTCCCTGCCTTAATTTATTAATTTTCTATCATTTCCAGCCTGAGCATAGACAACAGTCTTGTACACGAAAAATTATTCTATCATCAGCTTGCGTGCGGTGTCCGATTCGGACCGTAAATCACCTGATCTACGATTCTGATGTATTTCGGTGGGCCCCACCTAAATTTTTTTTTTTCTTTTTTAAAAAAAATGGAAATAATCCTGACCGTAGATCACCGTGATCTACGGTCAGGATCGGACACCGCATGCAGAGANAATGTATTTCGGTGGGCCCCACCTAAATTTTTTTTTCTTTTTTTAAAAAAATGGAAATAATCTTGACCGTAGATCACTGTGATCTACGGTCAGGATCGGACACCGCATGCAGAGATGCATGCGGTGTTCGTATGCAATAATTTCTCCTTGTACACAGAGTCCGCTTGCATATTGACTTTGAAGTCTTATACTTGGAGTCCGCATGCGGACTCTGCACGTAATAATTTAATTGAAACTTTGTTCATTTCATTAGTTTATTAAGCTTTTGTATCTTTTTGGGTAATTTGGATAAGAAGCACAAAATTCTTACGGATTTANGTTATACTTGGAGTCCGCATGCGGACTCTGCACTCTGCACGTAATAATTTAATTGAAACTTTGTTCATTTCATTAGTTTATTAAGCTTCTGTATCTTTTTGGGTTATTTGGATAAGAAGCATAAAATTCTTACGGATTTACGTGTCTAACATGTAAAGTTTGACATTTACATTTATAACAGCTTGGTGTAATGAAATGATGCGATATTGAAGAGATTTCAGTGTTATAAATGTAAATATTATAGTTTAGTTGTTAGATATGAAAATACAGAAGAATTGTGTGGTTTTTTTATTATTATTTGAAGATATGGACACTAATAATCATACAATGGAGGCTTAGATCCTTTGTTTATATGCTTTGGAGTCAGCTAACCGGTACTTGTTGTCNACGGATTTACGTGTTTAACATGTAAAGTTCGACATTTACATTTATAACAGCTTGGTGTAATGAAAATGAGTCTTTGGATAGAATGATGTGATATTGAAGAGATTTTGGTGTAATAAATGTAAATATTAAAGTTTAATATTATAGTTCAGTTGTTAGATATGTAAATACAGAAGATGTGTATGATTTTTTTTTTATTATTTGAAGATATGGACAATAATAATCATACAATGGAGGCTTAGATCCTTTGTTTATATGCTTTGGAGTCAGCTAACCGGTACTTGTTGTCTTCTTGTTTAATGAAGTTTAATATTCTTAGTGCATTGCAGCACTTCAACTTAAAGTATTTTATCTAATTTATATGAAGATCATTGATCGCTGGAGCCGTGGAAAAGGTAAATTCTAGAATTCTTATGTCCTTACATTTCAATTGAATTTTTTTAAGACGTAGGGTTATATATTGTTTATGAGTGCGTGTAACTCTGTAAAGACTTTATTTTTAGAGGAAGGTAGAAGAAATGGATGGATGTGATGCTTGAGTGACCGTCTTTAGTTTTATCTCTTGATCTTGAATCTTCGATGAGCATAAAAATGGCTCGGATAAGATTTCTTGGATCACAATGGCAGTCTTGGAAAGATCTTAGGTTTTTTTTTTTGTACAACACTGCGCCCATTCTTGATGTCTTGGTAAAAAGACTATGATGTGGGTGTCAGGCAGTCCTTTTAAAAAAAGATGGACTTCTGTCCTTACAAATAATGATGACCATCTTTGATAGTTCTTCTCTAGATGGGATAGGTGCTTCGGGCTTCGACATGTGAGCTCAGTTCATCCACTTTGTCAGGTGAGCTTAGTTCGCAAAAAATTATGATTGCGCAGCTTGCACGATGTATTTGCCTCTATGTCAGACTCCATATAAAAAAATCACGTTTAGGTATACAATGTCTCTTCTGAAATTTTACACACACACACACACACACAGATATATATATATTTAATGTCACCAGAAAATCCATTTGATCAGGTACAAATCACAATGCATACTAAATAAAGATAATTTTAAATTAAAATATAGTCATGCTTAGATAGTCACATGAAATATTCTATAATATGAACCCAATGACATCATAAGTGTTTTAATTTGAGTCCGCATGAGCTGAGATCGTGCTTGAGATATGATTGAAAGGTTTGAAACATTAATTATATTGTCAAACAGTTGTCAAAATGAGTTGTTTGTAGTCAAACGGAACGTTAGAACAAGATGAATGAGCCCAAAATCACTTAATTATGATATTTTCAAAACAATCATATGTTAAATGAACAATTTATGCTTAAAGGAATCATCACCAACCGTTCAATATAGGGCCATATGATTTTGGCTAAATATATATCTCTCAAAATTTAGTAAATAGGACCTCATTTTCAATATGAAAGAGGAGGAGAAAGGAAACTAAGAGTTAACTTCACACTCTTAAAGAAAGTTTGACGCCTGCGACCACTGAGAATCATCATCAAACAATCAACGACCAACTTAACTGCCATTAGGGTTGTCAAAAACGGCTCGTTGTTTGCCAACAGCTCATGTTCGGCTCGTTAAGAAGCTTGTGTTTGGCTCGTTCGCTAAGTTAACAAGCCCAACACGAACAAATATTTGTTCGTTTGTGTTCGGTTTGTTTTAACTCACTAAGCAAACGAGCCGAACATGAACGCACTTTTTGAGCTTGAAATATAAACGGGCCAAAAAAGAGCTGAGTCTAGGCTCGCTCGTGTTCGACTCATTTAAACCCCTAACTGTCATAGCTAAAACATTGTCACTCAGCCACTGCATCATTGGCCCGCCTCAAAATAGTCTTGCCATGATGGACAAACATCATCATCATTGTCGAACCATCTCCACTAGATTGCCGCCATAATAGTATATCACGATCACTGTCACATTTATTACTACCGGATCATTATAACATTTCCAAAGAAAGTCAAACTAACATTTTACATTCTTGCAATGGATAGACGAAACTCTCATTTATACAGTGAATCATTTTAACTGAAGTATGCCCCCATGATTTTTTGGGGAGGACTTGTGCTCTTTGTAATCTATATGTGTGCAAAATTAAGATCATAAATCATTGTACTTTAACAATATATTTATAAGTTTATGTTAATTTAATGCATATATGTTAGCCCTCAACCTGAACATCTTATTTATAAAAATTATCTTTTTAATTATAAACTAAAATGTTTAAATTTTTTAAGGGGAATTTATATACAAAACACTTAATTATGTTGATTTTACCTATCTCTAAAATCATAAAAATTGGGTGCTTAATGTAATTAAAAAATTAATTAATTTGTGGGNATTTCTCTTGTTAAATATAAAATAAATTGTTTAAATTTTTTAAGGGGAATTTATATATAAAACACTTAATTATTTTGATTTTACCTATCTCTAAAATCATAAAAATTGGGTGCTTAATGTAATTAAAAAATTAATTAATTTGTGGGATTATAAAAGCTTATTTTTTTAGTCCACTAATATGAAATTGCATTTAAAAGAAATTTTTTTGGGTTAATACATTAAATTGATCTTTTTGTGTGGGGTTGAGCAATGTTATTGTTTATGTTCATATGATAATGGTACAATCATGTTGTCATAAAGAAAGCACATGGAAGCTCATTAATGCTAATATTATTTTTTGTAATGTGTAGGGGTGTAAATGAGCCGAACACGAGCGAGCTCAGGCTGAGCTCGTGTTCAGCTCGTTTATATTTCGAGCTCAAAATGTGTGTTTGTGTTCGGCTCGTTTGTTTAGTGAGCCGAACACGAGTCATTCACAAACAAAGTGTCGTTTTGACAACTCTAATCACGTATTCATAAGATATTAAGAATAGAGACAAGATTTAAAACATCATTTGAATCTAATTTAATAATTTTTATTCTATTTTCTTAATTAACCTTTTAATTGATTATAAATCATTGTAACCTTGGAGTCAATTAAAATTTTTAAAAATACTACTGATTATATATATATAATTAGTATTTCGAGCCAAAACGAGCTGAACACTAACGAATAAATATTTGTTCCTATTGTTCATGTTCGGCTCGTTCGAACGAGCCGAACACGAGCTATTCGCGAACAACGAGCCGTTTTGACAGCCCTAGTAATGAGAAAATGTTTCTAAAATTGGTTGATTAAATTTTAAATGTAGTATAAAATTATGGTATCATGGAATATATTTGATACATTTCTAACAAATCCTCATCATTCGACATAAATCTCGAGTCATGACATTAATCTTGAGATGATTTTTTGAGCAAGAATATTCAAACTTTGATAAAAACTCATCCAATACTCTCATTTCAAAAAACTTACAATCAAACTGATCGGCTCGACAAGATGAACTCAATGTTACTAAAATTAGTCCAATCCAAGTCAAATCAAGCTCAGATTATGTCAGTAAACCACACTTGAAAGTTTTTTGGATATATTTAGAAGCATAAACTAATGTCGAATTTAGGAAGTCTATAATCATAACGAGCATCTCAACAAAACGAATCTAATGAGCATTGTTCAATTCCGACATTATTCAGGCACTCAAATGTACCAACGAAACCGAGATTGCTCCTTGTGCCTCATTTTTATTCATTTTTTAATATATTTTTTTTAAATTTATGCAATTTTTGAATTAAAAATTTTAGATTATACTTAAAAAAATACCCGGATGCCCTAAGATTCTTGCTAAAAAAAATCGCAAAAAGACGCCGTTAATTACAAATATATCCAGCCGCCCCCCACCCTCGTTTTCTTTCTGAACTCGTCAAAATCGAGCAAGAAATAAAAAACTTTTCGAAGGGTAATCTCGTCAATACCTCCGCACGTCANTAAAACGTAGGGTTATAGTGCGTGTAACTCTGTAAAGACTTTATTTTTAGAGGAAGGTAGAAGAAATGGATGGATGTGATGCTTGAGTGACCTTCTTTAGTTTTATCTCTTGGTCTTGAATCTTCGATAAGCATAAAAATGGCTCGGATAAGATTTCTTGGATCACAATGACAGTCTTGGAAAGATCTTAGGTTTTTTTTTGGTACAACATTGCGCCCATTCTTGATGTCTTGGTAAAAAGACTATGATGTGGGTGTCAGGCAGTCCTTTTAAAAAAAGATGGACTTCTGTCCTTACAAATAATGATGACCATCTTTGATAGTTCTTCTCTAGATGGGATAGGTGCTTCGGGCTTCGACATGTGAGCTCAGTTCATCCACTTTGTCGGGTTAGCTTAGTTCGCAAAAAATTATGATTGCGCAGCTTGCATGATGTATTTGCCTCTATGCCAGACTCCATATAAAAAAATCATGTTTAGGCATACAATGTCTCTTCTGAAATTTTACACACACACTGAGATATATATGTATATGTATATATATANAGGTTCGTAGGCAATGATCCTCCCATGAAACCATCAAGCAGTTGAGGTTTTGGAGTTTTCTATGCAGGAGAGACTAAAAAGGATTGTTGTGTTTGCTTAGGTATGACATAATAAATTTTTATGAAGTAGATCATATAAAGGGAATTGATTCAATAAGACTTCAGGTTTTTTTGATAATGATAATCTGATTAAACCACAAAGCAATTCAGGGCCTATGAGAAATTTTGATTGTTTGTACAAGAGAGGCCTTCCATTTGTTTTTTTTTTAATTTTTTTTATTTTTTGGCTTGGTACTGAACTTCAATTGATAGAATGTCACTAAAATCTTAGCTAAATACTCTTCTTGAATTGTTTTTCAATTGTACGTTTATATTGCCCTTGTTTTTTTGTTGGGTAATTCTTAGGAGAAGCAGCCATAAGGAGATAAGAATAGGAAGATGTTGGGAGACTTAATAAATGAGTGGAATAACTCTTCCATGGATGTTTTTATGCATTCAAGAAAGAAGCTTAATTTTTCAGTCAAAAGAGAAAAAAAGAGTATATAAGGGATTGATTGGGAAGCAATTGGTTGTAATCGCGCTTTCTAAAAGAGCAAGAAGTTACGACATCATCTAATCTTTGAGATTTTATTCATTTTAAAGGGATTTAAAATCTTAACGCATGCCCAAAACTTGTAACCAATCCCTCGTTACATATGTGCCTGCTTGCACACACATGCATGGATATATGTGTGTTGCATTTCCCTATAAAGTTTGATCAATTAATAACCAACCAAAACCTTTTAATTTCCAAATTATAGTAAGCATTGTGGAAATTAAGTCAAACCACGTTAAGATTGAGATTATGCCAATTCCCAAACAACACAAAACAAATTAAATATTGGAATGAAAATACAACATTCTCTTAGCCATCATCATTGTCTTCTTGGCCTAAACTAATTAATAAAAGAAAAAAATAAATTGTGCCTAAATCCTTGTTTATTGTATTGATTCAGGTGATAATAAAACGGAGATTTCGATCAANGGTGTTATCTTTTATGTTCATATGATAATGATACAATCATGTTGTCATAAACAAAGCACATGGATGCTCATTAATGCTAATATTATTTTTTGTAATGTGTAGGGGTGTAAATGAGCCGATGTTTATATTTCGAACTCAAAATGTGTGTTTGTGTTCGGCTCGTTTGCTTAATGAGCCGAACACGAGTCATTCACAAATAAAGTGTCGTTTTGACAACCCTAATCACGTATTTATAAGATATTAAGGATCGAGACAAGATTTAAAACATCATTTGAATCTAATTTAATAATTTTTATTTAATTTTCTTAATTAATACTTTTGATTGATTAAAAATCTTTGTAGCTTTGTAGTCAATTAAAATTTTTAAAAATACTACTAATTAGTATTTCGAGCCAAAACGAGCTGAACACTAACGAATAAATATTTGTTCCTATTGTTCATGTTCGGCNATTGTCAAATATGAGTTGTTTGTAGTCAAACGAAACGTTAGAACAAGATGAATGAGCCCAAAATCACTTAATTATGATGTTTTCAAAACAATCATATGTTAAATGAACAATTTATGATTAAAGGAATCATCACCAACCGTTCAATATAGTGTAGTATGATTTTGGCTAAATTTATTAAAACGTCTCTCTCAAAATTTTGTAAATAGGACCTCATTTTCAATATGAAAGAGGAGGAGAGAGGAAACTAAGAGTTAACTTCACACTCTTAAAGAAAGTTTGGCGCCTGCAACCACTGAGAATCATCATCAAACAATCAACGACCAGCTTAACTGCCATTAGGGCTGTCAAAAACGGCTCGTTGTTTGCCAACAGCTCATGTTCGGCTCGTTAAGAAGCTCGTGTTCGACTCGTTCGCTAAGTTAACGAGCATAACACGAATAACAAAAACAAATATTTGTTCGTTCGTGTTCGGTTTGTTTTTAACTCACTAAGAAAATGAGCCGAACATGAACACACATTTTGAGCTCGAAACATAAACGGGCCGAAAACGAGCTGAGCCTAGGCTCGCTCGTGTTCGGCTCATTTAAACCCCTAATTGCCATAGCTAAAACATTGTCACTCAGCCACTGCATCATTGGACCGCCTTAGATTAGTCTTGCCATGATGGACAAAAATCATCATCATTGTCGAACCACCTCCACTAGATTGACGCCATAACAGCAGATCACGATCACTGTCACCTTTTTTACTACCGGATCATTATAACATTTCCAAAGAAAGTCAGGCTAACATTTTACATTCTTGCAATGGATAGACGAAACTCTCATTTATACACTGAATCATTTTAACTGAAATAGGCCCCATGATTTTTTGGGGAGGACTTGTGCTCTTTGTAATCTATATGTGTGCAAAATTAAGATCATAAATTATTGTACTTTAACAATATATTTATAAGTTTATGTTAATTTAATGCATATATGTTAGCCCTCAACCTGAACATCTTATTTATAAAAATTATCTTTTTAATTATAAACTAAAATGTTTAAATTTTTTAAGGGGAATTTATATACAAAACACTTAATTATGTTGATTTTACCTATCTCTAAAATCATAAAAATTGGGTGCTTAATGTAATTAAAAAATTAATTAATTTGTGGGATTATAAAAGCTTATTTTTTTAGTCCACTAATATGAAATTGCATTTAAAAGAAATTTTTTTGGGTTAATACATTAAATTGATCTTTTTGTGTGGGGTTGAGCGGTGTTATCTTTTATGTTCATATGATAATGATACAATCATGTTGTCATAAACAAAGCACATGGATGCTCATTAATGCTAATATTATTTTTTGTAATGTGTAGGGGTGTAAATGAGCCGATGTTTATATTTCGAACTCAAAATGTGTGTTTGTGTTCGGCTCGTTTGCTTAATGAGCCGAACACGAGTCATTCACAAATAAAGTGTCGTTTTGACAACCCTAATCACGTATTTATAAGATATTAAGGATCGAGACAAGATTTAAAACATCATTTGAATCTAATTTAATAATTTTTATTTAATTTTCTTAATTAATACTTTTGATTGATTAAAAATCTTTGTAGCTTTGTAGTCAATTAAAATTTTTAAAAATACTACTAATTAGTATTTCGAGCCAAAACGAGCTGAACACTAACGAATAAATATTTGTTCCTATTGTTCATGTTCGGCTCGTTCGAACGAGCCGAACACGAGCTATTCGCGAACAACGAGCCGTTTTGACAGCCCTAGTAATGAGAAAATGTTTCTAAAATTGGTTGATTAAATTTTAAATGTAGTATAAAATTATGGTATCATGGAATATATTTGATACATTTCTAACAAATCCTCATCATTCGACATAAATCTCGAGTCATGACATTAATCTTGAGATGATTTTTTGAGCAAGAATATTCAAACTTTGATAAAAACTCATCCAATACTCTCATTTCAAAAAACTTACAATCAAACTGATCGGCTCGACAAGATGAACTCAATGTTACTAANGAACCAATGATGCTGAAAAGGATTATGGTGTTTGTTTGGAGATGAAATGGATTTTTACACTGCTTAACATATGAGGGTAACTGGTTTGATACTATGTGAGGTTCGTAGACAATGATCCTCCCATGAAACCACCAAGCAGTTGAGGTTTTGGAGTTCTCTATGCATGAGAAACTAGAAACTAAAAAGGATTGTTGTGTTTGCTTAGGTATGACATAATAAATTTTTATGAAGTAGATCATATAAAGGGAATTGATTCAATAAGACTTCAGGTTTTTTTGATAATGATAATCTGATTAAACCACAAAGCAATTCAGGGCCTATGAGAAATTTTGATTGTTTGTACAACAGAGGCCTTCCATTTGTTTTTTTTATTTTATTTTTTATTTTTTGGCTTGGTAGTGAACTTCAATTGATAGAATGTCACTAAAATCTTAGCTAAATACTCTTCTTGAATTGTTTTTCAATTGTACGTTTATATTTCCCTTGTTTTTTTGTTGGGTAATTCTTAGGAGAAGCAGCCATAAAGAGATAAGAATAGAAAGATGTTGGGAGAGTTAATAAATGAGTGGAATAACTCTTCCATGGATGTTTTTATGCATTCAAGAAAGAAGCTCAATTTTTCTGTCAAAAGAGAAAAAAAAGAGTATATAAGGGATTGATTGGGAAGCAATTCATCGTAATCGCGCTTTCTAAAAGAGCAAGAAGTTACGACATCATCTAATCTTTGAGATTTTATTCATTTTAAANGTTGGGTAATTTTTAGGAGAAGCAGCCATAAAGAGATATGAATAGGAAGATGTTGGGAGAGTTGATAAATGAGTGGAATAACTCTTCCATGGATGTTTTTATGCATTCAAGAGAGAAGCTCAATTTTTCAGTCAAAAGAGAAAAAAAAAGTATATAAGGGATTGATTGGGAAGCAATTCGTCGTAATCGCGCTTTCTAAAAGAGCAAGAAGTTACGACATCATCTAATCTTTGAGATTTTATTCATTTTAAAGGGATTTAAAATTTTGACCCATGCCCAAAATTTGTAACCAATCCCTCGTTACATATGTGCATGCTTGCGCACACATGCATGGATATATGTGTGTTGCATTTCCCTATAAAATTTGATCAATTAACAACCAACCAAAACCTTTTAATTTCCAAATTATAGTAAGCATTGTGGAAATTAAGTTAAACCACGTTAAGATTGAGATTATGCCAATTCCCAAACAACACAAAACAAATTAAATATAGGAAATGAAAATGCAACATTCTCCTAGCCATCATCATTGTCTTCTTGGCCCAAACTAATTAATAAAAGAAGAAAAATAAATTGTGCCTAAATCCTTGTTTATTGTATTGATTCAGGTGATAATAAAACAGAGATTTCGATCATGCTTGCCACAAGTTGTATTATGATAAGTTTAACATTTGATATCCTTTTAACAGATAAGGACATAATTTTACAGGCTTGTCTCTCGCTAGCGAACAAGACATAAATGGAATCCATCATCAGTAGTGGATATAATCTCTTCATNAAACCTTGCCCAAAGTTTGTAACCAATCCCTCGTTACATATGTGCATGCTTGCGCACACATGCATGGATATATGTGTGTTGCATTTCACTATAAAATTTGATCAATTAATAACCAACCAAAACCTTTTAATTTCCAAATTATAGTAAGCATTGTGGAAATTAAGTCAAACCACGTTAAGATTGAGATTATGCCAATTCCCAAACAACACAAAACAAATTAAATATAGGAAATGGAAATACAACATTCTCCTAGCCATCATCATTGTCGTCTTGGCCTGAACTAATTAATAAAAGAAGAAAAATAAATTGTGCCTAAATCCTTGTTTATTGTATTGATTCAGGTGATAATAAAACGGAGATTTCGATCAAGCTTGCCACAAGTTGTATTATGATAAGTTTAACATTTGATACCCTTTTAACAGATAAGGACATAATTTTTGTGTTCCCTATAAATTAATTTGTGAATCATCATAAACAGGCTTGTCTCTCGCTAGCGAACAAGCCATAAATGGAATCCATCATCAGTAGTGGATATAATCTCTTCATCTACAAGAACCTTAGGAGCAAGATGTATAGAAGTATATAATTGGGTTTAGGATCACAAGGATATGNCGATAAGTTTAACATTTGATACCCTTTTAACAGATAAGAACATAATTTTTGTGTTCCCTATAAATTAATTTGTGAATGATCATAAACAGGCTTGTCTCTCGCTAGCGAACAAGACATAAATGGAATCCATCATCAGTAGTGGATATAATTTCTTCATCTACAAGAACCTTAGGAGCAAGATGTATAGAAGTATATAATTGGGTTTAGGATCACAAGTATATGTGAAAAGAGAGCAAAATTCAAGGTATTGATAGGAAACTGTTAAATAAAGTCAAATCAGGCATATTAAAGAGTAAATTAATATGATATCTTATTGCAATTTTAATAATTAGTTTTTTTTTTTTTTTTTTTTTTTTTTTTTTTTTTTTTNGATATGTGAAAAGAGAGCAAAATTCAAGGTATTGATAGGAAAGTGTTAAATAAAGTCAAATCAGGCATATTAAAGATTAAATCAATATAATATCTTATTGCAGTTTTAATAATTATGTTTTTATTTTTTTGTGTTTTTTTTTTTTTTTTTTTTTTTTTTTTTTTTTTTTTTTTTTTTTTTTTTTTTTTTTTTNCAAAGAGCAATTTGTGCAATTCAAACCTGCAATCTCAGAGTGGGAAACTAAACCCTCAACCTTTATCTCCCCGGCAAATGCTTTAATAATTAGGTGCTTGCTACAATAAGATGTAAAAATTTACCTGGCCTTGCTTTTCTTATATTCAATTTCTTAAAAGTTTCGGCTGGAAGATTTTTCCATTGTTAAACACATCATGACTTGGTTATCATGTTAAAATTACGTGCATTCACATCAGCAAAAAATTGCGATTTTCATAGTTAGTAGCCATTGTTTTTGAATATTTTCATGCAAATTGGTTAGGCTTAATTTCTATAAGAATGTAAAATGATTGCTTTCTAGTTTGTTTTTTTTTTTTTAATTTTTAACAGACTCATGCCAACAGACTTGTTAAGAGATGAATTATATATAAACTCAAGCATACACACTATCAAATTCTGTGTATTTATATTTTTACCAAACAATGCAACATATCTCCTAAGTATGTGATGTTAATTTGTCCATCATTTTGTCGATAATAAGTTGAAATTTTAAATTGTATTTCGATTGTCTTCCAAAAAGTTTTTTTAGGTTTAATTTTTGAATTTAATATACCCAATCAAAAACTAAGGGAAAATTTAAGGGCGGGCANAGTTAGGCCCAAAGAGCAATTTGTGATATTCAAACCCCAACCTTTATCTTCCGGGCAAATGCTTTAATAATTAGGTGCTTGCTACAATAAGATGTAAAAATTTAACTGGCCTTGCTTTTCTTATATTCAATTTCTTAAAAGTTCCTGCTGGAGGTTTTTTCCATTGTTAAACACATCAGGACTTTGTTATCATGTTTAAATTACGTGCATTCACATCAGCAAAAATTGTGATTTTCATAGTTAGTAGCCATTGTTTTTGAATATTTTCATGCAAATTGGTTAGGCTTGATTTCTATAAGATGTAAAATGACTGCTTTCTAGTTTGTTTTTTTTTTTTAATTTCTAACAGACTCATGCCAACAGACTTGTTAAGAGATGAATTTTATATAAACTCAACCATGCACACTATCAAATTCCGTGTATGTATATTTTTACCATACAATGCAACATATCTCCTAAGTATGTGATGTTAATTTGCCCATCATTTTGTCGATAATAAGTTGAAATTTTAAATTGTTTTTCGATTGTCTTCCAAGAAGTTTTTTTAGGTTTAATTTTTGAATTTAATATACCCAATCAAAAACTAAGGGAAAATTTAAGGGCGGGCATGAGGATTTATGTACCTCCCTAATTTTTAATTTCTTTATATATAATAGATTTATATTAATAAACCCTCAATATGTGATATTTTAATAGTAGAATTCAGTTATGCCCCAAAACAATAATAATAATAATAATAAAATTAATTTATGAGCCCTTATTAAGAAAAAAATTTTGGTTCCGCCATTCTCAGAATTAATTGTTATAGATAACTCATTTGATTTAACTACTACATTAAAATATANTAATTAATTTATGAGCCCTTATTAAGAAAAATTTTTTGGTTCCGCCATTCTCAGAATTAATTGTTATAGATAACTCATTTGATTTAACTACTACATTAAAATATAATTTAACAATGTGAGATGTGCTAGAAGTTTAATGGCATGGAATGTGATGAGCTTTTTCAGAAAATGATCTACCAGTAAAAAAAATAGAATGTGCATCCTTATGTGTTAAACCTAATTTAAAACTCACGTTAATAGCTCATGCAATTTAACTACTACATTAAAATATAATTTAACAGTGTGAAATGTGTTAGAAGTTTAATGGCATGGAATGTGATGAGTCTTTTTCAAAAAATGATCTACCAGTAAAAAAAAATAGAATGTGCATCCTTATGTGTTAAACCTAATTTAAAATTCACGTTAATATCCTCTAAGGTTTATATTAAATTCATAAAGGTGTGTGTACGGCCTTGCATTTTAGATTTTAAACTTGGCAATTTGACAAGCACTACATTGTCAAATAATACATGTTATATCCCTTTTTAGACTTGGCCATTAATATCTACTCTTTATCATTATAATGTTTTTTATCTCCCAAAACATGTACCAATATGTAACCCTAAAGTCTGAAATCCCTCAATGAAGAATCTAGAATACAAAAACGTGTATTAAAAAAAAACCATTCTTAATCATTTTGTCGTTTTAGAACAAGGGATAAATCATTATATAAGTCTTGACTAAAATGTTTACATGGGGGCATACCCTTTTTTATATGATCAAAACCATTAACTCTAATTTGCACAATATGTAGAAAGATAGAAACTTTACCCAAGGCATCATTATGTCTTCCTTTTTCAATTCCACTACATTAAGGATGAATGAATTTTCTTGTGAAAATTCAAACCATTATCATGCTTATCTCTTTAACTTTGGGGACTCAAATATTTCAAATCTTGATGTTCAAAATACAAGACAAGCTCTTAAGGGGTTATTTGATTTGCAATATGAGTAAGGCAGTACATTCCATTTCCTTGCATTTCAACTTTTTGGATATTATATGAAACAAAAGAAATACCAAGTAAAGCTTTTAGAGATTTAAACTACCTCAGAACCTTTGCTTTCCCTGCATTTAAAATTTACCCAAATCGAGAAATTTTCAAAATTTATGTTGCACTAGCTTGCAATTTCTAACTTTTGCTTGCCTATTATTGCTATAACTGTCACCTCCCTCAATATTGCTTGTCTTCACCACTACTTCCCTCAGTCGCTCTCGTTTACATTTTAATTTTGTCAAAATGTGCCAAATAAAAAAAATATAGAGACGAGATTTAATGGAACAATTTTTGTTGTAGTTTGAACCAGCCCAATTTATTTACTCAATTTGCACTTCAAGCCAGACTTTAGGGTAGGCTTGGATCGGATCAGATAAACTCAAAGTTTGTTTACAATTTATATGTATCTTTTTTGAGTTTAATGTATACATATACGGTATATAAGTACATTGATATTCCAAGCTTACAAATATGCATATTATATATANTTGCCACACAATTCCTGTATATTTATATAGTAGCATCTAAGTTTTCATATTTTTATAACTATCATTTAAATATTTTAATCTAAAAATTAGCACTATTACTAATTTGTTAAAAATGATATACACATTTTCAAGTATAGGTTTATGGCACTAAAATGTCATAAATGTAAATATCAAACTTAGGGATTAGATATGTGAATAGCTAAGAATTGTGTGGTATGTGTGTATATTCCTTTTACTCTTATAACTAATTATTTAATCTTTGATGGAGAGGGAGAGAATATAGTGCACATAAGTAGAGCAAACTTCAAAAATAGAATAAAATAAGTAGAACCAATACATATATACTATATCTATCACACATTGAGTCAAGAAGACGGTACATTCCGGCAAAGCTGGGCATGAGAAAATGATTTGAACATGTTTTGTATTTTCAAAAAAAGACTTGCATTGCGGATAAAAAGAAAAATAACTTTTATTAATACCGTAAAGCTCAAAGATACAACTAGACTGAAAATGAAAGCTAGTTGAATCAAAATAGAAATGATAACTGAATAGCTTACTAAGAAAAATATCAAAACTGGAAAACTGAAATTGAAAAGTTGGCTTTGAGTTTAACAAACTCAATAAATAACAGCTATTTATTAAAGCATAAACAACAAGGGGAATGGAGCATGTTGCATGAACAAGTAAGAAAGAAACGATAGTTGCATATATATCACTGCAAGACTAACAGAAATGAGGGTAAATATCAAATATGCATATCATACGAAAACATGCAATCATTTTCAATCAAGTTTAGGATTATTTTTTTTTTCATTTATATTTATATAGTTGGTTTTAATAGACACACTGAAACCGGGAATGTCAAATACCAACCATAAGTAATGGATGTGAGATATATTTATCCTCCAATAAACAACAATTGCTTACCTTTAGACGCTAATCGTGACACTTTTGCAAGTTCGACGATTTGAATATCGATCCGTCGCCAATTAGAAAAGTAAATTATAAATTATTACTCAAATAGATCCTTTATTTATTCATTAAATTAGATGTTACATAATCGACAATTATAAATGTTATTATTTATGTTATAATATTTTTAAAAGAAATAAATTGTGGACGTAATAAACAATCATTTTACTGCGTTTTCCAAGGAGGAAAAAGTAAATTTTGAAATAAGTTTTATAACGTAATAAACAATCATAAAAGCATCCCTTAATCTTACCTTCTTAAATCTTTAGATATATATATATATATATATATATATATATNATAACTCATGCAATTTAACTACTACATTAAAATATAATTTAACAGTGAAGTTTAATGGCATGGAATGTGATGAGCTTTTTCAGAAAATGATCTACCAGTAAAAAAAAATAGAATATGCATCCTTATGTGTCAAACCTAATTTAAAATTCACGTTAATAAATCATGCAATTTAACTACTACATTAAAATATAATTTAACAGTGTGAAATGTGCTAGAAGTTTAATGGCATGGAATGTGATGAGTCTTTTTCAAAAAATGATCTACCAGTAAAAAAAAAATAGAATGTGCATCCTTATGTGTTAAACCTAATTTAAGATTCACGTTAATATCCTCTAGAGGTTTATATTAAATTCATAAAGGTGTGTGTACGGCCTTGCATTTTAGATTTTAAACTTGGCAATTTGACAAGCACTACATTGTCAAATAATACATGTTATATCCCTTTTTAGACTTGGCCATTAATATCTACTCTTTATCATTATAATGGTTTTTATCTCCCAAAACATGTCCCAATATGTAATCCTTAAGTCCGAAATCCCTCTATGAAGAATCTAGAATAAAAAAACGTGTATTAAAAAAAAAACCATTCTTAATCATTTTGTCGTTTTAGAACAAGGGATAAATCATTATATAAGTCTTGACTAAAATGTTTACATGGGGGCATACTCTTTTTTATATGATCAAAACCATTAACTCTAATTTGCACAATATGTAGAAAGATAGAAACTTTACCCAAGGCATCATTATGTCTTCCTTTTTCAATTCCACTACATTAAGGATGAATGAATTTTCTTGTGAAAATTCAAACCATTATCATGCTTATCTCTTAACTTTGGGACTCAAATATTTCAAATCTTGATGTTCAAAATACAAGATAAGCTCTTAAGGGGTTATTTGATTTGCAATATTAGTAAGGCAGGACATTCCATTTCCTTGCATTTCAACTTTGTGGATATTGTATGAAACAAAAGAAATACCAAGTAAAGCTTTTAGAGATTTAAACTACCTCAGAACCTTTACTTTCCCTGCATTTAAAATTTACCCAAATCGAGAAATTTTCAAAATTTATGTTGCACTAGCTTGCAATTTCTAACTTTTGCTTGCCTATTATTGCTATCACTGTCACCTCCGTCAATATTGCTCAGTCTTCACCACTACTTCTCTCAGTCGCTCTCGTTTACATTTTAATTTTGTCAAAATGTGCCAAATAAAAAAAATATAGAGACGAGATTTAATGGAACAATTTTTGGTGTAGTTTGAACCAGCCCAATTTATTTACTCAATTTGCACTTCAAGCCAGACTTTAAGGTAGGCTTGGATCGGATCAGGTAAACTCAAAATTTGTTTACAATTTATATGTATATTTTTTTAGTTTAATGTATACATATACGGTATATAAGTACATTGATATTCCAAGCTTACAAATATGCATATTATATATANTCAGCAAATGGAGAAAGAAGATGTAGGTCATTCAATACAAGATTTGTCTAATATGTACTTGCATAAAGGTCATGACATGGTTGTCAGGTGGCTTTTAAATATAATTGTCGACATATGTTTGTCATTGAGCGAATACTTTCATGTCAACAATTTATGAATCTTGAGAAGCAATTATTAAGGGCACAACAAGTGAGCTTGGCTGATTGCTTCATCAAACAACCTTAGCGGTCCACTTTGTCAAGTGAGCTCGAGAGACGAAGCTAGTTAATCAAGTCTTTTTTGTACAAAAAAATTGGACCTTCTAGGCCCACAAAATTTGTTAGCGTTTGCTCCGACCAATGAGAGCTACTATGAGTATACATTTAATTCTCTAATTCTCTTGGCCCTTGAGCTATGAGAAGAACAAGAGAATGAAAATAAATCAAGAAAGGATGTGAAGACAGACATTGTTGCTTCTTCGGCAAAATATGAAGTCAAATGAGTCTGGACAGTTCCTTTGTTGCAGGTGACTTGTATTGCATTGACATTTCTCTAATACGGGGTGATTAACATGACTAAAGTAAAGGACCATGAGCCCGATCTATTTTATGATTAATTTAGAATGTATTTTTTTCCATTTCATTAAAAGGCATTGTCTTAATGGTAGTGATTTGGCTAAGATTATGATGACATCTTTCTTTCTTTTTTTAATGATTCCACATTTATCTTGTCATGTTCCTGCCTCTATCCCCAGGGTTAATAACAATAATGAAAATGAGGATACTTTTTTTTGCTTTTCATGTCTGCCCATTTATGTGTGTCATGATCTAAGTTTTCGCTCTCAATAACCGATAATGTAGTATCAATAACCCCATGTTAGTAGAATGTGAAGTATATATGATAGTTGATTCCTGTCTCTGACGTCTAACATCTCCTATTGGAATCAAGTAATCAAGTCTCTTAAGCTTTATGGCGGATCTTCATAATGGCTTGAAAATTTTTCTAAAGTTTTTTAGCACGGGTGAATTGTGCTACAAATATGAGCTTGTATTCCACAAAGAAGGTGATAACTCCTATAAACAAGTTATTGAACCAGTTTAAAACCGATTTCTTTAGCGTCATAAAAAATAAACTATACTTTAAAGCATCGCTCACTCGTAATAGGTATATTACCGACTCAAATGATGTCACGTGATTAGATGGATCTGACCTATTTTTGTAGAACTCCAAATATGAAATATTGAAGCGATTATTGCGTGCGGAGAGCTTTTCATATTGGGGCTCACTGTCATACAGCCGCGCATTGTGGCTGTGATCGGAAAGCGCACTCAATAATTAGATGAAATATTGAACTTTTGGGATGTTTCGGCTTCTGCAATCTCTCTTGAGAAAATATATCGCAATCTTGTCCTTGGTAGTTCTTGCCTTGACGGTGTTGCCTCAGTGCCTCCCTTCTATGGGAAAAAATTTGCGTACATCAAGGGGTACGCAGAGATGGGTACATAATAGTGTACACGGGGGTTATATGGGGATTACAAGGGGGTTATAACCCCATTGTACCTTTTGTGTAACTCCGGTGTAACCCCGTTGTAACCCGCGCTTTTATTTTATCCATTGGGATTACAAGGTTACAGCGGGGTTACACCGGAGTTACACGGGAGATACAATGGGGTTATAACCCCTTTGTAATCTCCATATAACCCCCGTGTACACTATTATGTACCCATCTCTGCGTACGTTTGACGTACGCAAATTTTTTCCCCTTCTATGAGCCACCAAACCTGACATTCCCATTCTGGCACAAGATTTATAATGCATTCTGAATGTCTCTCGTCTTACCTCTTGCACCATCATTCTCATCTGTTCTTTCAACCATTAATTTGTTGCATAGGAAATTNGTTCCGGCGAAGTTTCTCATACCGCGGAATCGAACGAGCCGCCGAGTTCAGCTAAACACACTATCGAAACGGTTGATCGCGATGCTGCAGGAGTTGAGATAGCCGCGGAGCCTACAATAGAGAAGGCGAACAATGACGGTGATGCGGCGGAAGCGGTTGCAGAGGGGAAGGTGGAGAAACTTAAAGATGATGGGGAGGTTGAGGACAAGAAGGAATGAGTTGAGGAGATCAGCCCGTGCTGAAGTTATGTTGGTATGAATTTCTTGATGCAGAGAGGTATGTGTTGCTTTTGCTGAATGTTTTTGTGTTATACAAAGCTTTTGGACATTATGAGGGTGGATTTGACTGCTAGACCGCAGTAATGATTACATATACATCATAGATGCACATTTAATGATGTATTTAATAAGCTATTTTCATGGTAAGTTTTTTATTATATTTATATTTTTGAACTTTTTAATCCACTTTTTATATACCTTTTCTTCACATGTTTGTGGTGTGGTAATTATCATTTGTGATTTTTTTTTAATTCAAATTTAATTTAAATTAGATATACTTAAGGAAGATTTACATACATATCATCTTTTTAGAAGTTGAAATGGTGGTATTTTTGATGTGATATGAATCATTTGGTTGGTATAAATGTAAAAAAACAGGGTTGAGGTGTTAGATGTGTAAATATATAAGAATTGGGGGGGTATGATGTAGAGTTTCATTGATTAATTATATACTGCACTTATTAATGATGAAAATTAAAAGTTAAAATCTTTGATTTGATTTGAACATAATTGATTTTGTTTGTTTATTTTGAGATTAATGTAGTATTAGTTTATTGATTAATTATGTATTGCATGAATCTAAAAGCACATTAACTGATTAAAAAATAAATGATTTTCATCATATTAAAGCTGGTTATATAAGTCAATGGTTTGCTTAATAACAGTATAAGCTTCCTCTGACAACTTAATTGATATAAAGTTGGTAGTATTAAATTGGGGCATTTCCATACGTGCCACACAATTCCTATATATTTATATGGTAGCATCTAAGTTTTGATATTTTTGTAACTATCATTTAATTATTTTAATCTAAAAATTAGCACTATTACTAATTTGTTAAAAATGATGTACACATGTTCATGTATAGGTTTATGGCACTAAAATGTCATAAATGTAAATATCAAACTTAGGGATTAGATATGTGAATTGATAAGAATTGTGTGGTATGTGTGTGTATTCCTTTTACTCTTATAATTAATAATTGAATCTTTGATGGAGAGGGAGAGAATATGGTGCACATAAGTCGAGCACTTTAAAAATAGAATAAAATAAGTGGAAACAATACATATATACTATATCTATCACACATCGGGTCAGGAAGACGGTACATTCCGGTAAAGCAGGGCATGAGAAAATGATTTGAACATGTTTTGTATTTTCAAAGAAAGACTTGCATTGCGAATAAAAGGAAAAATAACTTTTATTAATACTGTAAAGCTCAAAGATACAACTAGACTGAAAATGAAAGCTAGTTGAATCACATTAGAAATGATAATTAAATAGCTTACTAAGAAAAATATCAAAACTGGGAAACTAAAATTGAAAAATTGGCTCCTGTTAACTTGTTATGTAAAAATTAAGGCTGAGTTTAACAAACTCAATAAATAACAACTATCTATTAAAGCATAAACAACAAGGAGAATGGAGCATGTTGCATGAACAAGTAAGAAAGAATCGCTAGTTGCATATATAGCACTTTAAGACTAACAGAAATGGGGGTAAATATCAAATATGCATATCACACAAAAACATGCAATCATTTTCAATCAAGTTTCAGATTATTATTTTTTTCATTTATATTTATATAATCAGTTTTAATAGACACACTGAAATCAGGAATGTCAAATGCCAACCATAAGTAATGGATGTGATTCTACTACAACCAATAAGGACTAACGTCCCCAACTAAGAATGGTATATTTATCCTCCAATAAACAACAATTGCTTACCTTGAGACGCTAATCGCGACACTTTTGCAAGTTCGACGATTTGAATATCGATCCGACACCAATTAGAAAAGTAAATTATAAATTATAACTCAAATAGATTCATTATTTATTCATTAAATTAGATGTTACATTATCCACAATTATAAATGTTATTATTTATGTTATAATATCTTTAAAAGAAATAAATTGTGGACGTTGACTTGTGAACTTATGATATAATGTTCTTTCATTTTAGTTTTCCGAGGAAAAAGTAAATTTTGAACTAAGTTTTATAACGTTATAAACAATCATAAAAGCATCCCTTATATATATATATATATATATATATATATATATACACACANCTTTCCTTACGGATTCTTTCTCCACACCATTTATCAACAAATGGAGAAAGAAGATGTAGGTCATACAATACAAGATCCGTCTAATATGTACTTGCATAAAGGTCATGACATGGTTGTCAGGTGGCTTTTAAATATAGATGTGGGCATATATGTTTGTCATTGAGCGAAGACTTTCATGTCAACGGTTTATGAATCTTGAGAAGCGATTATTAAGGGCACGACAGGTGAGCTTGGCTGATTGCTTCATCAAACAAGCTTAGCGGCCCATTTTGTCAAGTGAGCTCGAGAGACGAAGCTAGTTAATCAAGTCTTTTTTGTACAAAAAATTGGACCTTTTAGACCCACAAAATCTGTTAGCGTTTGCTCCGACCCATGAGAGCTAGTATGAGTAAAGGACCATGAGCCCGATCTATTTTATGATTAATTTAGAATGTATTTTTTCTGTTTCATAAAAAGACTTTGTTTTAATGGTAGTGATTTTGCTAAGATTATGATGGCATTTTCTTTCTTCCTTTTTTTAATGAATCCACATTTATCTTGTCATGTTCCTGCCTCTATCCCCAGGTTTAATAAAGATAATGAAAATGAGGATGCTTTTTTTGCTTTTCATATACCTGCCCATTTATGTGTGTTATGATCTAAGCTTTTGCTCTCAGTAAACGATAATGTAGTATCAATATACCCATGTTAGTAGAATGTGAAGTATATATCATAGTTGATTCCTGTCTTTGTGTCGAACATCTCCTCCTATTGGAATCGAGTAATGAAACCTCTTAAGCTTTATGGCGGATCTTCATAATGGCTTGAAAATTCTTTTAAAGTTTTTTAGCACGGGTGAATTGTGCTACAAATATGTGCTTGTATTCCACAAAGAAGGTGATAACTCCTATAAACAAGTTATTGAACCAGTTTAAAACCGATTTCTTTAGCATCTTAAAAAATAAACCACACTTCAGAGCATCGCTCACATATAATAGGTATATTACCAACTCAAATGATGTCACGTAATTAGATGGATCTGACCTATTTTTGTAGAACTCCAAATATGAAATATTGGAGCGATTATTGCGTGCGAAGAGCTTTTCATATTGGGTCTCACTGTCATACAGCCGCGATGCACGGCTGTGATCGGCTTTACATGCGCTCTCCACACGCAATACGCAATAATTAGATGAAATATTAAACTTTTGCGAAGTTTCGGCTTCTGCAATCTCTCTTGAGTAAATATACTCTTAACAACTTTTCTCACTTTTTTCTTCTCATTTCCCCTTCTTCCGAGAGCTTCGAAATCTCTGCTTCCACGGTGCGGAATTTTTTCAGTTCTTTTTCCTCCATCCATGGAGTCAGAGCTTTTCTCAATCCTGTCCTTGGTAGTTCTTGCCTTGATGGTGTTGCCTCAGTGCCTCCCTTCTATGAGCCACCAAACCTGACATTCCCATTCTGGCACAAGACTTAGAATGAGTTCTAGAAGTCTCTCGTCTTACCTCTTGCACCATCATTCTCATCTGTTCTTTCAACCATTAATTTGTTGCATAGGAAACTTTCTAGCACGGTCCATTGCTCTTCTTTCTATCTCTTCGTGTTGATGAGACCTCTTTGTTTAGGCATGAACCCCACCCTCACTCTATATTTTAGGATATTGAACCCATTCGAGGTCTCCTATTGTCCGTGATTTCATACAACCAGAGAGAGACCTTATTTTAGAAGAAGGGTTGAGGGAAGAAGAAATAAGATGTAAGCTCCCCTCCCCAAAATCTCAATTCTTAATCCTCTATGACAGATTGAACTAGAAGAAAATGAGAGGGGTAAATAGAAACAGGGACAGGTACATGAATGGATCAATCTTGAGCTAATCAATTCTTTTTACATATACACAGACGATTTAAATACATATCACTTGATTCCTATGTATTTATATACTAAATATCTATACTTTTCAAAAGTAAAAATTGCATTTTACTTTTTTAAAATTAAAAAAAAAGATATTTTTTATGTGATATAAAAAAATTGGATAATATAAACGTAAAAAACAAAGCTTTTAAATACTTAAAAATTAAGTGGTATGTATATATATATATATATATATATTCTAAGAAAATATTATTATAAAATATAATGGATAATACCTTGGTAGGTATAACATTACAAAACATCATCATACCAACTCAAGCCGCTTTCACCTCCAACAACTACCTAATTATTCTGCAACCAACATCTACCTTAAAACGCATGGACACAAACCCTAATTTCGAAATCCAAGATCAAGACAACCCTCATCAAACAACTTCCCGTAATCTCCCAACGCAAGAGAACTCACCTCATCCTCTCGCCAGAACCAGTCCTCATACTTGTACCACCTCATCAGCCCTTCATCC
Organism: Phalaenopsis hybrid cultivar; assembly: GCA_002079205.1. Lineage (NCBI taxonomy): Eukaryota > Viridiplantae > Streptophyta > Magnoliopsida > Asparagales > Orchidaceae > Phalaenopsis > Phalaenopsis hybrid cultivar. Next base: position 49,079 of record JXCR01068848.1, read on the forward strand.
CTGCTCATCCTCTCGCAGGCCACGCACGACCCGCTCTGGCAGTGAAAGAACTCCCGCAACCTCGCCGCCTTGCCGCGAATGCTCCCGTCGAGCTCTCGGAAGACTCTCTTCTTTCCGACGGTGGCGGCGGAGGAAGAGGAGGAGGAGGTGGTGGGGGTGGTGGTGGGGGTGTCGAGGAGGAGGCAGTGGGAGATGTTGAGGGTTTCGAGGTTGTCCATGCAGTCGAGGATGAAGAGGAGGGCTTCGCGGATGAGGATGGAGCAGCGGAGGCTGAGGACGCGTAGGTTGGGGAGGTTGGTGGCGATGGAGAAGGCGAAGTCGACGTCGAAGGTGCCCATGATTTTGAGATGGGAGAAGTTCTTGCAGCTGCGGCGGATCTCCTCCATGATGTAGGAGGGATGCGCGATGCTCGGCATTGTTAGGGATTCGAGGCGCTCCCACATGCGGACGGCGTGCCGGATGCCGTCCTTTGTGATGCGGTTCCAGGCGGGCATTACCAGTCTCTTTAGATTAGGGCATCTGGTTTGTGAGGAAAGTGGGTCAATGACATGCTCTTAATGTTAAAAAAAAAAAAAAAAAGCAAAATTTAGGTGTTAGATATGTAAATAGATAGGAATTGAGTGGTATGAATGTAAAATGCATGAAAAATGTATGTTTGGGTGGTATGAATGTAATAAAAAAAGGGTAAAATTTAGGTGTTGGATATTTAAATACATAGGAATTGGGTGGTATGCATTTGAATGTCTCATTTTTATATACAAAACCCCTAAAATATTGATATTTATAAATTAATCATCATGTGATTTTTTTGAACTAATAAACTGATATATTTAAGCATGCAATGATCAAATCATTGAGAATTTGATTAAAATGAAAAATATGGCTGAGGTTTTACAATGAATTTTGATATGACTGGGAATGTGGAAAAGAGTTGAAAGAGGTGTGTATCGAACATCAAAACTTCAATTTTTACATATATACCGTCTTACCTATGCATGAAAATGTATTCTTAACTTTCTAAAAGCTAAAAATGGTGATCTTTTTCATGTGATAAGAGTGAAAAAGATAAAGTTTAGGTGTTAGATATGTAAATACATGGGAATTGAGTGGTATGAATGTAAATGCCCCTTGAAAAAAAAAGGGAAAAAAAGAATAGGATGAGTGAATGAAAAGCCCTACAAAAGTACAAAACCTTTCTACAGGACTTGAAAAGCAAATAGCCATTTATAGCCAGATTTTAGGTGGGAAGATATGCATGTATACCGTTTATTACTTTGTATTTACATATTTTACACCCAAAACTTCAATTTTTACATAAATCCACTTATTTCAGTTTTTATGTTCGCACATATGTAAAAATTGAAGTTTTGGTATTAGACATGTAAATACCACTATTTTAGCATTGATACGTATGCATTTACATATAACACCTCAACTTTAGTTTTTATATTTATGGCACCCAAATCATTCACATCACATAAAAAATACTAATATTTTAACTTTTCATGCATGGTTAAGGTCTTACAAATGTAAAAATTGATGTTTCACATGCATTTACATGCATACCCACCAATTCTTATGTGTTTACATATGACACCAAAACTTTATTTTTAAATTTACAGAACCCAAATCTTTCACATCACATAAAAAATATCACTATTTAAACTTTTCATGCCATAGATAAGGCCGCACATACGTAATAATTGAAGTTTCGGTGTCAGACATGTAAATACGTAAGAATTAAGTGGTATATCTATATGTAAATCTTCCAAAATAAAAATTTGCAAGGGATTGAATGTGTAAAGAATGGAGGGTTGATTAAAGATTGAGAGTACCTTTCAGCTATGTAACCAAGATGCTCATCCTTCATGTAAAGATTGAAATGGAATATTAAGCACGACACGGCTCCTCGGCTGAGCGACATGGCAATCCTCAAGGCTTTCATTAATTTCCTATCCGACCTGTCGTCCACCCAAATGTACGGCGAAGCCCTTGTCTGTATGAAGTTGGATTTCAGGAGACCGAGGTCAAGTGTGTTCCAAAGTAGTGGATCCGAANCGGATTTTTCTCACCCATAATAATTTACAAAAAAAAATATTTATCGCATTTGATTTACAGTCAACCAAACAACTGCATGTCTAACGTTTCTGACAATTTCTGACAACTTACTAATGTGAAAACTTCTGACAAATTTTCTCCAGTTTAGAACAACTTACTGAAGTAGGCCGGCGTCTTAATATACATTTGGGAATTTTACATAGCAGCACACAATTCTAATGGATTTATGTATCTCACACCAAATCTTTCATATTTACACGCATAGCACTCTGAGTAATATTTGTATAAACATGGAAGTTTTGGTGTGAGATACGTAAATCCATAAGCTATGTATGTAAATGTCCCCACACACTTTATCTGCATTTTTGTTATTTTTTTATGCTCATTAGATGCTACAAATTGGAAACTTTGTTGATTTAATCATTTTACTCCTATATTCACTGATTTACATGTCTTTTTTCCACTCCTTTCCATCATGTTTTCAATTTAGCACTTCCTTCAATAACTTTATCTGCATCATGTTTTCAATTACCACACAATTTTTATGCATTTACATATCTAATACCGAAAGTTTGCTATTCTTACACTTATAACACATCGACGTCACAAACCTATGCTTTAAGAGATGTATTTCACTGTTGAAATGACAGTGATTGTGATATTGCTGATGTGATGTTAAAGATTTGAGTGCTGTGCACTTAAATATGAATGTTTAGGTGTTAGATATGCAACTACATAAGAATTGTGGGGTGCGTATGTATATATATGCCTCTTTTTGTTTTATCATCACTTTAACATAATGGTTCCTTCAGGATGTTTTATGGACCCGGAGGTCCATATGCATTATTCGCTGGCAAAGATGCGAGCCGGGCATTAGCAAAAATGTCCTTCGAGCAAAAGGATCTCACCGGANACACAATTCTTATGCATTTACATATCTAATACCGAAAGTTTGCTATTCTTACACTTATAACACATCGGCGTCATAAACCTATGCTTGAAAAGATGTATTTCCTGATGAAATGACAGTGATCGTGATGTTGCTGATGTGATGTTAGTGCACTTAAATATGAATGTTTAGGTGTTAGATATGCAACTATATAAGAATTGTGTGGTGCGTATGTACATACATGCCTCTTTTTGTTTTATCATTTCTTTAACATAATGGTTCCTTCAGGATGTTTTATGGACCCGGAGGTCCATACGCATTATTCGCTGGCAAAGATGCGAGCCGGGCATTAGCAAAAATGTCCTTCGAGCAAAAGGATCTCACCGGAGACATCTCCGGCCTGGGTCCCTTTGAGCTCGAGGCCCTACAGGATTGGGAGTACAAGTTCATGAGCAAATACGTGAAGGTCGGAACCATCAAGAAAACTGTTCCGGTTACCGATGGTTCTGCTGCATCCACGGATGCCTCTGAGATCACTGATGCAGGAAATCCATCTGCCGAAGGTGTCCATCATTCTGGCGAAGTTTCTCATACCGCGGAATCGAACGAGCCACCGAGTTCAGCTAAACACACTATCGAAACGGTTGATCGCGATGCTGCAGGAGTTGAGATAGCCGCGGAGCCTTCAATAGAGAAGGCGAACGAGGACGGTGATGCGGCGGCAGCGGTTGCGGAGGGGAAGGTGGAGAAACTTAAAGATGATGGGGAGGTTGAGGACAGGAAGGAATGAGTCAAGGAGATCAGCCTGTGCTGAAGTTATGTTGGCATGAATTTTATGATGCAGTGAGGTACGTGTTGTTTTTGCTGAATGTTTTTGTGTCATACAAAGCTTTTGGACATTATGAGGGTGGATTTGACTGCTAGACCGCAGTAATGATTATATATACATCATAGATGCACATTTGATGATGTATTTAATAAGCTATTTTCATGCTAAGTTTTTTATTATATTTTATTTTTGAACCTTTTAATCCACTTTTTATATACCTTTTCTTCACATGTTTGTGGTGTGGTAATGATCATTTGTGATTTTTTTTTAATTCAAAATTAATTTAAATTAGATATACTTATGGAAGATTTTCATGATAAGTTGCATTTCAGTGTTTAAAAGTTGAAATGGTGGTATTTTTGATGTGATATGAATCATTTGGTTNTAATTCAAATTTAATTTAAATTAGATATACTTAAGGAAGATTTACATATCATCTTACCACTGCATGATAAGTTGCATTTCAGTGTTTAAAAGTTGAAATGGTGGTATTTTTGATGTGATATGAATCATTTGGTTGGTATAAATGTAAAAAAACAGGGTTGAGGTGTTAGATATGTAAATATATAAGAATTGGGGGGTATGATGTAGAATTTCATTGATTAATTATATGTAGCACTTTTTAATGATAAAAATTAAAAATTAAAAATTAAAATACTTTGATTTGATTTGATCATAATTGATTTTGTTTGTTTATTTTGAGATTAATGTAGTATTAGTTTATTGATTAATTATGTATTACATTAATCTAAAAGTAGATTAACTGATTAGAAAATAAATAATTTTAATCATATTAAAGTTGGTTATATAAGTCAATGGTTTGCTTAATAATAATATAAGCTTCCTCTGACAACTTAATTGATATAAAGTTGGTAGTATTAAATTGGGGCATTTCCATACTTGCCANAAAAAACAGGGTTGAGGTGTTAGATATGTAAATATTTAAGAATTGGGGGGTATGATGTAGAATTTCATTGATTAATTATATACTGCACTTATTAATGATAAAAATTAAAAGTTAAAATACTTTGATTTGATTTCATCATAATTGATTTTGTTTGTTTATTTTGAGATTAATGTAGTATTAGTTTATTGATTAATTATGTATTACATTAATCTAAAAGTAGATTAACTGATTAAAAAATAAATGCTTTTAATCATATTAAAGTTGGTTATATAAGTCAATGGTTTGCTTAATTACAGTATAAGCTTCCTCTGACAACTTAGTTGATATAAAGTTGTTAGTATTAAATTGGGGCATTTCCATACGTGCCACACAATTCCTGTATATTTATATAGTAGCATCTAAGTTTTGATATTTTTATAACTATCATTTAAATATTTTAATCTAAAAATTAGCACTATTACTAATTTGTTAAAAATGATATACACATTTTCAAGTATAGGTTTATGGCACTAAAATGTCATAAATGTAAATATCAAACTTAGGGATTAGATATGTGAATAGCTAAGAATTGTGTGGTATGTGTGTATATTCCTTTTACTCTTATAACTAATAATTTAATCTTTGATGGAGAGGGAGAGAATATAGGGCACATAAGTCTAGCAAACTTTAAAAATAGAATAAAATAAGTAGAAACATTACATATATACTATACATCTATCACACATTGGGTCAAGAAGATGATACATTCCGGCAAAGCAGGGCATGAGAAAATGATTTGAACATATTTTGTATTTTCAAAGAAAGACTTGCATTGTGAATAAAAGGAAAAATAATTTTTATTAATACTGTAAAGCTCAAAGATACAACTAGACTGAAAATGAAAGGTAGTTGAATCAAAATAGAAATGATAACTGAATAGCTTACTAAGAAAAATATCAAAACTGGAAAACTAAAATTGAAAAGTTGGCTTTGAGTTTAACAAACTCAATAAATAACAACTATTTATTAAAGCATAAACAACAAGAGGAATGGAGCATGTTGCATGAACAAGTAAGAAAGAATCGATAGTTGCATATATAACACTGTAAGACTAACAGAAATGAGGGTAAATATCAAATATGCATGTCATACGAAAACATGCAATCATGTTCAATCAAGTTTCAGATTATTATTTTTTTCATTTATATTTATATAGTCGGTTTTAATAGACACACTAAAACTTGGAATGTCAAATACCAACCATAAGTAATGGATGTGATTCTACTACAACTAACAAGGACTAACATCCCCAACTAGGAATGGTATATTTATCCTCCAATAAACAACAATTGCTTACCTTGAGAGGCTAATCGCGACACTTTTGCAAGTTCGACGATCGATCCGACGCCAATTAGAAAAGTAAATTATAAATTATTACTCAAATAGATTCTGTATTTATTCATTAAATTATATGTTACATAATCGACAATTATAAATGTTATTATTTATGTTATAATATTTTTAAAAGAAATAAATTGTGGACGTAATAAACAATCATTTTACTGCGTTTTCCAAGGAGGAAAAAGTAAATTTTGAAATAAGTTTTATAACGTAATAAACAATCATAAAAGCATCCCTTAATCTTACCTTCTTAAATCTTTAGATATATATATATATATATATATATATATAT
>JXCR01068875.1:0-20933 GCA_002079205.1 Phalaenopsis hybrid cultivar
GATAGGTGTCTTGAAGGTTGTAAGTGTTGAGTCTTCTGGAGCCATTTTGATTTGATTGAATCCTGATGATACATCCATGAAGGAGAAAATTTCATGTGTTCAAGCAATATCCACCATCATTTCTGGTATCGGTAACTAGAATTCATCTTTTGGACATGCTTGTTCAAATCTCTGAATTCGACACAAACACAGATTTGTTCATTTTTCTTCTTGACTGGAACAATGTTAGCTAACCATGTGGGATATTGCTCTGCTTTTATAAAGTAGTGTCTATTAACTTCTTCACCTCGGCAATGACTTGCTTCTCTATTTTGAGGCACATTCTTCTGGGAGCTTATTTTATTGGGGTCGTATCTTTGTCCACACTGAGTTTATGAACTGTAATTTCTGCTGACAGTCCTGACATTTCATCATAACTCCATGCAAAGTAATCTTTGAATTTTGTTAACAATTTAATGAACTCTATAGATTCTTCATCGTTGAGTAGAGAACTTATAAATGTAGGTCGGGGCTGCTCTTTCGTCTCGAGGTTAATTTCCTTCAATTCATTGACAGTTGATTTGATTTCCTCCCAAAATTTTGGCGGAGCATCTTCTATTTGCTGATCAGTATAATTATCCTATATATCAAGGCAGTATTCATTTGATTCGCTAGTGACAATCATACAAAATTCTAAATAATGGACTGGTCCGACTATACCAAATCTAAGACCCTCTTTTAAGTTGGGAGTTCGACTATTAATATCCCACAATTTTTCAAAAAGTTGTAGTTTGTCTTTTGGAATTTATTTTGGCAAATGTCCTTGTAGAATTAACTTTTGTACACGAGGCGAAAAGTAACCAAAAGGTAATTCAATTAGTCCATTAGAATTCTCATCCAAATTCACATGATTTTTAGAATTAGTAGAAGTAGAATTATGATAAAACTTGACTGGCTTCGAACCAGCACTACGGACTTCATTGACCTCTAAAATCTCGACCTTTTAATGGGGATCGGAGTAAGGGTCATGGTGCTCACATAGTGGTTTATCCGATCATACATTATCTCATATTTGCTTTGCACTGTATCTTCTAAGGATATCTTGTACTGAGGTTTCTTCTATTTTGTCATCATTATTTCATCTTCGGAACTCTCTTCATCACCAATGTCGATGGTCAGCCTAGTCCGTTCAACAATTAAATTAGTTCTTGCTTGTCCACGTCCCCATCTTAGAACTCGGATGCACGAACTAAAATAGCCCACAAAGTGGTGGAAGATAGTTGAAGCAGAGTTGAATGACCCTGCCATTCTAATTCTTCTAAATCTTCCCTTGTCACAGTTTCACGAGAGAAGACAGCTTTCTTTAGAGGCGCGTAGTAGGTAGCATCTTCATGAATTCCAACTTCATGAACTGAAAATGATTGTAAATCTCCCTTGATGCAATGTTCTTGTCCTTGCTTGTAGTACTTAATGCATTGGTGTAGAGACGATGTAACCATATTGTGTTCATGAATCCCTGGTCGACCCAATAGAGCATTTAAAGAGGTCTCAATGTCGATGATATGGAATTAAGCAGTTGTTACTAGTTTTCCAATTTTCATAAGTAATGTAATTAATCCAAGGGCTCTCTCTCCCTTTTGTTTGAATCCTCAAAGCATCATTTTATAGGATGTAAGCTCCTGAGCTTTAATGTCTAAATAAGCCAATGTCCATAAGTTCATCAAGTTTAGTGATGCTCCAAGATCTACTAAAACTCTGGACAACACAAATCTGTCAATTTTAATGGAGATATAGAGTGGATAATTATGGTTGGCGGTACCGAACATCAAATGTTCATTTGTTAAGGTTACCCAAGACTGTTCTTTCAAAGAGCAAACTTCATTTGAGGATGTGTTGTCCAAATGGGCTAAGAAAATCTCTGGGTCAAGCAAAGCTCTAGCAAATACTCTCTCGTCTCCTTTGACAGGATTAGAGCATCCTAGATGCTTAAGTTGGCAGACAAGTTCCTAAGATGAGCTAGCACATTGTAATCCACTTTGTATGATCCGCAAAGTTTTTCTTGGTTATGTTGTTCTTCCATTGATGGAGGTGGAGGTAGCTCTTCTTGAGTTACTATTTCTTTTCTTTATCCACTGGAGCTGTTCTCGAGGATAATACTTTCTCGCTCCTTAAGTTCACTTTTGTTATTTCCTCTTCTTGAGATACCATTGTCAAATCTTTCGATGTTTCTTCTTTATTTGAGAGATCTAAGTTGATGGCGAGCGGTGTGCCATGGAGCTTAAGGATTGCTTCTTCACTCCTAGCGCTGTCGTAGGCAGTATCGTCGATGTCTTCTTCAGTCTTGTCAATGAGTTCATTGGATTCGAGTATGATTTGAGGATTATTTTGGGAATCGAGATCAAGGCTAGATTAGTCAAAATCAGTTATGTGATCACCATAAATAGTTAAAACGTAGCCGAAATCACAATCATTATATTCATAAGACCCCAGAGGGGTAAAAAGATAATCATAAAAGGTCAGGGGTTCAAGGATTTTCTTCCCTGAATCCAAGACAACTAATCTAACAGAGGCAGCCCCTATCCTACCCTCTGTGCTATCAGTCTTCGTGGTGGTGTTCTTCTTATTCTTCTTTGACGATGATAGATCTTTTGGCGCAATCTTCATCTCAGGCTTGACAGGCTGAAGACTCTGAAAGGGAGCTTGTTTTGAAGTAGACTAGATTGGATTCAAGACCCTCTTTAGTTTTCCCAAGTCGTACTCCATCAATCTTATCCAGTATATGGGTCAATCGAACTTATTGGCTCATCCAAAATCATATTTATGGAACCTTTATTAGGTTCTTTTAAATATTCTTTCGGGATCGTTATATTTCCTTCTTTAAGATTTTTCTCGAGACAATCCTTGAAGATAAAACATTCTTCTATAATGTGTCCAAGAAATCTGTCATATGGGCAATAATTTAGTTGATCTTTCTTATCGACCTCTTCGATTTTCTTTGGATCTGGTAGTCTAAACTTAGGCTTCTTCATCAGACTTCTAAACATCTTTGATATGGCTTTGTCTTTGAAGGAATATACCACTTTCTATCTTTGTACAAAGATATTCTCTTATTCTCTACCCGATGTAATCCTCCTTGAGGCTGTCGCTGGCTAGACTGACCATATTGTTGTGTCTATTTTTTAGCATGCTGTGACGACAATTGACGAGGAGTTTCAGCATGTATCATCGTTGGTTGCTTTCCTTTATCGATAATTTCCACTATTCCTGATTTATTTTCAAATATTCTGGTTGCTTTGGATTTCTCATGAAAATCTATATGTTTTACTTTTTGTTGAAGGCTGNGTGGCCCGTAGGTCTAGTAACGGTGGAATCGGTAGTAACTATGGTGGTATCAACTCTGCTTTCCAAACGGAATGAAATGGGAAAGCGAGCAGGCAAAGTTGCAGTTCATTTAGGAGATTGGCTTGTAGTTCTGTCGTCCCTTAGAATTTCTTTCTTCATACGAGGGGATACTGCACCTCCCACTCATTTGAGTAACTCACTAGTTGAACAACCTTCTTTTGCAGCTAGTCTATGAAAAATTGAACTGACTCGGTTGATAGGAGCAGGATTCTTCCTGTCCCCATGATGTCTATGAAGTGATGGTAAAGTAGTAGCGATCTTCTGGATACTCTCATACCTGTTAGTGTCCATTAAGGGACAGAACCTACTCCCTCATAGAAGTGGGTAGGTCTCTGACAACGCTGACTCATCCGGGTGAAGTTTTTCATCAATAAGTACTTCCTCAGAAATCTGGGCTTTAGTAGCCCTCTGAACCTTCTTGTTGCGGTTCCTCCTTTGGATTAGGGTTAACGATGTAGTCTTCAAACTTGATCCAATTTTAAATACTGACAGCAAGANCGGGAAAGCGAGCAGGCAAAGTTGTAGTTCATTTAGGAGATTGGCTTGTAGTTCTGACGTCCTTTAGAATTTCTTTCTTCATACGAGGGGATACTGCACGTCCCACTCATTTGAGTAACTCACTAGTTGAACAACCTTCTTTTGCAGCTAGTCTATGAAAAATTGAACTGACTCGGTTGATAGGAGCAGGATTCTTCCTCTCCCCACGATGTCTATGAAGTGATGGTAAAGTATTAGCGATCTTTTGGATACTCTCATACCCGTTAGTGTCCATTAAAGGATAGAACCTACTCCCTCACAGAAGTGGGTAGGTCTCTGACAACGCTGACTCATCCGGGTGAAGTTTTTCATCAACAAGTACTTCCTCAGAAATCTGGGCTTTAGTAGCCCTCTGAACCTTCTTGTTGTGGTTCCTCCTTTGGATTAGGGTTAACGATGTAGTCTTCAAACTTGATCCAATTTTAAATACTGACAGCAAGATGATCAATCCTTCAATCGGGACTTCCAAGATCATGAACACTTTTCCCTTAGCAGCAGTGGGAACAATAGGCTTGGTAGGTGCCATGGAGGCAGTAACCTTGACATTCTTGTAAGAAGGAAAGTCCTGAGGGCAGTTCAGGTTGAACTCGGTAGACGGTTCTTGAACCTCTGGAACGGTGACTTTCATTATGACAAACGGAGCTTTCCCTAGAACGACCTTGATATTTTNCTTAGCAGCAGTGGGAACAATAGGCTTGGTAGGTACCATGGAGGCAGTAGCCTTAACATTCTTGTAAGAAGGAAAGTCCTGAGGGCAGTTCAGGTTGAACTCGGTAGACAGTTCTTGAACCTCTGGAACGGTGACTTTCATTATGACAAACGGAGCTTTCCCTAGAACGACCTTGATATTTTCAAATCCTGCTCCGAACTTGATGGTGGTAACCACATTGTGGGAATCACGGCTCGTCGGTAGGTTACAGGAAAAAGTGAGCGTTGGGCACGCCATTGTAGTAAGTTCAAAAGAGAAAGCTCTGAGGTTAGCTTTTTGTCTAATACCTTGTAATCCTAGAGTGAGCACTAAAATTATCAAAGGTCAATCTGCAGACCGGGTAAGTCCTTATTTAATTTGTGAAGGTTTTAAAATTTTAGTAAAAATTGTTTAAAAGTAGAAAGATTTAATTAATATAAGAAAAATTTAAAGAGCATGAGCAACACGACACAATTTAAATTTATTTTGCAAAATAGCAAATCAAACTCGAAAGGGAAAGTGAAGTTTAGGACCCAGTGCGGGAACAACTTAAAATCGCACAATGCCTAAGTGGAACTAGTCCACCAACACCCATATTGGGAGTCCGACCCCACATGAAGATTAAAAAGTCCTTAATGGCTTCCTGAACCTCTCTGTTCGAAGATGATTGCACAGACGATACTAAAGTACAAAGAGTTGGCTGTACTTTCCCAAGATAGGAATGGATAAAGTACGCCAACGAACGAAGGGTAATTTGGTTCATGAGGGACATGAACACATTACCAATGCATGAAGATAATATGTCTTGATTTAAATGGAGAGAAAAGCTAGTCCCCAGTGGAATCACCAAGAGCTGTCGACACTATTTTTGCTTGGAGGAGTAGCTCGTTGGAAGCTGTCGACAGCTGGAATCAAAATCTCATCGCTCGCTTTAGAAAGGAGTTTAATTTACATATATACATAAATAAAAGAGCACTATACCTCAAACCTTGTATCTATCATGAAGGATAAAAACAATACTTGCGGGTGAGGCTCGATAAAAAAACTAAGAAATATATGACGTTCACTTGGTCTGCGGAACCATTTTATTTGCCGACAAGTTCCCCTATTTAATATGAAAAATTAAATAGGCTTTATATTAAGCTGGATTCGAACATTCTTTCTATAAGGGCAAGCCCCTATAGTTAATTACATCTTAGATAACCAAATTCACCTAAGAAAACTCTAAAAAAAAATCAGGAAATATTATCTTCAAAGATGTCAAAAGGATAGGACTTTTCAATGAAATCAGACAAAAAGNTCAGGAAATATTATCTTCAAAGATGTCAAAAGGATAGGACTTTTCAATGAAATCAGACAAAAAGGTGTGAAAGGGGAATGGTTTAAATTTGGAACATTTTGTTGTAGAATCCAAAGGAGGAAGAACTAGAGGATGTCACAAATCTAGAGTAGAACTTCAGTGACTTTTCAGTTTATCCTATTGTTTGGCTTCAATTTTGAGGACAAATATTTAGGTGTTTTATCCTACCGATTTTATTTTTCAGGGCTAACATTTGTGTGAAACAATCAAATAAATAGCCTGGAAGATGTGAGGATTTAGGTCATGAAGGATGACAACCTCAGAATCCTAAGACAAGTTAGGGCTTANAGTGTGAAAGGGGAATGGTTTAAATTTGGAACATTTTGTTGTAGAATCTAAAGGAGGAAGAACTAGAGGATGTCACAGATCTAGAGTAGAACTTCAGTGACTTTCCAGTTTATCCTATTGTTTTGCTTCAATTTTGAGGACAAATATTTAGGTGTTTTATCCTACCGATTTTATTTTTTAGGGCTAACATTTGTGTGAAACAATCAAATAAGTAGCCTGGAAGATGTGAGGATTTAGGTCATGAAGGATGACAACCTCAGAATCCTAAGACAAGTTAGGGCTTATATTGTATAGCAGGGCTGTACAAAAGCTTAAAGATGAGGTGAGGATTTATGTTGCATAAGCAAACTACTTCAAAGTCTTATGGCTTGGTTATTTAATTCTATGAAATAAAATTGGTTTAGTTAGGGAAGACATGTTATGCTGCGAAGATGGCTCCAGGCTCATTGCCATGACGAGTTTAAGTTTTCTAAGGTTTCAGGTCATGATGTAAAATCAGATGGTCCTATAGTTAAAGTTTTTTTATGGGGCATGTTAAAGTTGATTGGAGCGACACCGGTCAGGATAAACACCACTATTTTCTATCGGATTCATTTAGTCAAAATAAATTTACTAAACTCAAATTAATGAGTTTCATACTTTCATTTAGACCGTCGGAANCGAGCGACACCGGTCAGGATCGACACCACTATTTTCTATCAGATTCATTTAGTCAAAATAAATTTACTAAACTCAAATTAATGAGTTTCATACTTTCATTTAGACCGTCGGAAGCCTCGTTAGCAACCATATGTTACACCCTCTAAGGGATTCCAGATCATTCGATAGAGATATCTTAATTTAGTTGCAGTTATTTTTTGGTGATGTTTGTGATTAAATTTTCAGTTATCTTATATTTTGAATGTTGTGGCGGTGAATTTTATTTTCATTGATTTTAATTTTGGTTTTGGTTTAGTGGCTATCCTAGCAGTTTTGGTTTTCATGCAGGCTGTCATCGTTGTTTAACATGCAAGTTTTGTAAGCATAAAAGTATAGTGTGAAAAGTAAAAGAGAAAATGGTACTGTAAACTATAAAAGCGTACCTGGTGAGTCTTTTCGTTCCACCACCTGAAAGGTCAGTACTTGCAAGATATGTATATAGTGTTGAAATAAATTTAAATTGCATGAGTAGATAAAGGTTTAATTACCAAACCCCAGGCTATGATATTGTTGAGTCCTAGAAGATCTTATTGGACAACTTTAGAACAAAATATGACAAGTTCAATTTGTCCTTCAAAATATCCAAAAGATTTCAAAATACCCAAGGTATGACCCTAAACTATTTTGGAGATTCCTTGAATTACTTTGAGTCCATTTCTAAACTTATCATATTGTTCCATTAAGCATCTGAGTTTAGAGTGTGGCTACCCCATTGCTCATTGAAGCTTAACAATTTAATTATCCCAATAATAGAGTACTCGATTAATCAATTGATGTTTCATTTAAGAGTGATGTGAGTGAGACCCCCTAAGGCAAGTTTGAGTTATTGAAGATTATGGTGCCCACAAGTAAAGATAGACTTGAGTGTTTAAAGATATTGATTATCAACGCAATTATCTTCAAAATCAAATTAATTGAGCTTAGAAATCGAGCCTAGGTCACTACCAATCCCTTAGCAATCTTAATGGGGAATTTGGTGAAGGTTAAGATTTTAGTTTAAGTGACATGTATTTTCATTTAAAAATCACATTATCATCCATTTTGGTCATAAGGAAAGTAAATTAACATCCTTTTAGCTTAAGCCTCTCACATAAGAAACTCTTGATATTAATTGACTTCCAAGTCATGAAAATTGGGGGAGATTATTATCTGTTGATGTTGTGCAAAGGTGGTGAGTGAGTTTCTATCATATAATCCCATTGTATTTCAATCATCCAAACATGTTTATTAGGATCAAAGTTACCCATTTATCCCTAGTTAACCCTAAATTTTGATTAAGACACCAAAATCCAAAATGACTATCTTGCCCTAGGGGAACTTCACCTCATAATCTTTAAACACAACCCAAATGACTATGAGGGTTAAAAGTGTTATATCCATGAGGTAATTAAAATGTTAGAGTAGAACATGTGGACCTCTCAAAATTTCATTTAATTTAGATAATTATGTAAATTTAGAAAATAGGATTTTCAAAAGTTAATTTATTTAATTATCCAAAATAAAATTTATATTTATGGAAAAATTATTAGAGGTTTCGTAAGGTCAGAGAAACACTTAGACAAAATTTCATGACATTTTGAATCAAATTTCTATTTTTATTATTTAATTTTATATCAAATTTCATGATTTATCAAATTATAAAATAGTATTTTAATTACAAAAATAATTTTTATACTTTTATTAGACTCCTTTGAGTTCAGAAAACTCATAGAATCAAATTTTATTTTTTTGTGATTTTTAATATATTTAATATGATTATTTTAGTGAAAAAATTATTTTTAAGCCTTTAAATTTTTTTTAACTTAGAAAACTTATGAAAAATGTCCTAATGAATTCTAAGTGATCAGAGGACATTCCTACACATTTGGAACCATTTTTTGTATTTTTGAAGATTTTGATTATTTTAATTATTTTTAATTCAAAGTATATTTTAAAAATGAAATATTTTTACTAAAATGAATTTATTTTTATAAAATGCCCTTGATCAGAAGGAACTCAGAAAAATAGTTTCCATAATTTTTATAAGCATATTTAATTTAATATAATTATATTTATACAAAAAGCAAGGTTTCCTTAAGAAATCCATTTTGGTGCCTAGACTAAATAAAATAAATTTGATATTTTTACCTTTAGTAGACTTGATTTTTATGAACAATGTGTAATTGAAATTTTTTAATTTTTTATATGTATTTAATTTACAAAGATTAATACAAGATATTTACACTTAACTAAGTATAAAAATTCACAAAAAGATTCAAAGCATCACAATATTTTTTATAGATTTTTCCGACCACAAGAAACCTTTTAAGTGATATTTTGATTTATATAGTTAAAATAAGCCAAAATGCTCACCTTAGATTGAAAATTAGGGTTANACTAAAATTGTTCTCATAAATTTTTAAGTGATATTTTGATTTATATAGTTAAAATAAGCCAAAATGCTCACCTTAGATTGAAAATTAGGGTTAGAAGCATAGAGATGCCCTCTGACCTTGTAAACATAGCCTCTATCATGAGGAACAAACTCTCAAAATTTCAAGCCATGGTGAAATGTTTTAAGCCATGAAGAATTAAAATACCACATAAGGTATTTAATTAATTAAAAATTAGGGAGTGAGAAAGTAATTTTTATTTTTAGTCCACATTATTTTTCTCTATTCATAGAGCAAGAAGGTATTTTTATTTTATTTTTATGATTTTTCTAGAGAAAGATATGAATTTTTTTAGTTTAGGCATTTAAAATAATTCAAAAATCCATATTTTTCTACTTATCCACGTGGCGCTAACTGGATTCTAGGCAGCTCTGAAAGAACACGCGTAGCTCTACCATTTGATGTTGCCATCCCCCTCAGCTACCAAGCTAACCGCGCTTTATGCACCACGGATCTGTGCGGCTTGATCCCCTCCGTCCATTGAACACACGTGTGATCAGACGACTCTACGTTATCATCTCCAAGTGACCTAACCCGTGAATCGTTCACATTAAAACCTTAAGACCATGGCCTGGACTCAACTAAATTGCATGGGGTTTATTTATAAACCTTCATCTACTCAAGAAAAACACATCTATACGGTTTATAGGATATGAAATATAGTAAATACGTATAGAGGGTCGAAATAAGCTCGGTTTAGGGTTGGAATTCAATACCTTTGTCTGAGAGGGGAGGCCTCAAATCAGATGGTTGTGGTAGCTTTGATTGGTCTCAACAAACCTCTGAATGAAGTCTCAAGCCTTGGTGAATGGTCTAGGTATGAATTCAATCAAGCTAGATTTTTGTTGTTGGTCTAGAGTTACCCTAGAGGCTGTTTAAATAGGGTTTTTGATCAGGAATCAACTCCTCTTACTCTAAGGATGGTGTGTACATAATTAATTTGAGTTTTTTGGACTAAAGAGAGATGTCCTAGTTTGAACTGAATGTTTGAGCTCAAAATTGGGCTTCCATAGAGGGGATCAATGGGGGAAAATGGTGGCAATGAGCTTAGGAGTTCTTGGAGAGTGTTTGAAAGCATTTGGAAAGAGTTTCCCTAAGGATTTTAGCACACTCTTTTCTTGGCCATGGAGGGGCTGAGTTAATAGAGGAGCTTAGGAAGGAGTTTAGGGTTAATTGATGGGTGTAACTGAATGTTTTCCAACCACTAGCCTGGTCGGCAAGGCCAGAGGAGATGGTCAAAGTGACATGTAATCCAAGGGAGGTGACCAATGGTAAGTGATGATGGGGGAGATATTTGGTTAAGGCCCATAAATAGGCTAAGATCCTTTAATTTAGGAACCCATTGGTCCATAGCTCACCATGGCTGGTCGAAAGTGGTTTGTCTTGGTCAATAAGGTGTGCTTAGTGGCTGTGGGGACCTTAATTTTGTGACTTTAGGATGGCTAAGTCAGTTTTGGTGCATGGGTCCAATTTGGGTTCAAATGTCTAAGAGTTGGGTTTAAGTTAGGCTAGCCCTAAATTTTAGCCCAATTTATTGATCAACATTGTGTATATAATTGTAATGAAGATTTTTGGTGAAGGATTAAAATGATTTTGAGTCCAATTGGAAGCTCAATTTGAANATGAATTTCTTTAGTTTAGGCATTTAAAATAATTCAAAAATCCATATTTTTCTACTTATCCACGCGGCGCTAACTGGATTCTAGGCAGCTTTGAAAGAACACGCGTAGCTCTACCATTTGATGTTGCCATCCCCCTCAGCTACCAAGCTAACCGCGCTTTATGCACCACGGATCTGTGCGGCTTGATCTCCTCCGTCCATTGAAGACACGTGTGATCAGACGACTCTACGTTATCATCCCCAAGTGACCTAACCCGTGAATCGTTCACATTAAAACCTTAAGACCTTGGCCTAGACTCAACTAAATTGCATGGGGTTTATTTATAAACCTTCATTTACTCAAGAAAAACACATCTATACGGTTTATAGGATATGAAATATAGTAAATACGTATAGAGGGTCGAAATANTTTTAGTTTAGGCATTTAAAATAATTCAAAAATCCATATTTTTCTACTTATCCACGTGGCGCTAACTGGATTCTAGGCAGCTCTGAAAGAACACGCGTAGCTCTACCATTTGATGTTGCCATCCCCCTCAGCTACCAAGCTAACCGCGCTTTATGCACCACGGATCTGTGCGGCTTGATCCCCTCCGTCCATTGAACACACGTGTGATCAGACGACTCTACGTTATCATCTCCAAGTGACCTAACCCGTGAATCGTTCACATTAAAACCTTAAGACCATGGCCTGGACTCAACTAAATTGCATGGGGTTTATTTATAAACCTTCATCTACTCAAGAAAAACACATCTATACGGTTTATAGGATATGAAATATAGTAAATACGTATAGAGGGTCGAAATAAGCTCGGTTTAGGGTTGGAATTCAATACCTTTGTCTGAGAGGGGAGGCCTCAAATCAGATGGTTGTGGTAGCTTTGATTGGTCTCAACAAACCTCTGAATGAAGTCTCAAGCCTTGGTGAATGGTCTAGGTATGAATTCAATCAAGCTAGATTTTTGTTGTTGGTCTAGAGTTACCCTAGAGGCTGTTTAAATAGGGTTTTTGATCGGGAATCAACTCATCTTACTCTAAGGATGGTGTGCGCATAATTAATTTGAGTTTTTTGGACTAAAGAGAGATGTCCTAGTTTGAACTGAATGTTTGAGCTCAAAATTGNAGGAATCAACTCCTCTTACTCTAAGGATGGTGTGTACATAATTAATTTGAGTTTTTTGGACTAAAGAGAGATGTCCTAGTTTGAACTGAATGTTTGAGCTCAAAATTGGGCTTCCATAGAGGGGATCAATGGGGGAAAGTGGTGGCAATGAGCTTAGGAGTTCTTGGAGAGTGTTTGAAAGCATTTGGAAAGAGTTTCCCTAAGGATTTTAGCACACTCTTTTCTTGGCCATGGAGGGGCTGATTTAATAGAGGAGCTTAGGAAGGAGTTTAGGGTTAATTGATGGGTGTAAAATAGTGCTTATGTGGAGGGCTGTGGAGCTCTCAAGAGCCATTGAGATGAGGTGGCTTCTTTGGTTAAAATTAGGTTTGATTTGGCCATGGGGCACTTAGTTTTGGGGTTTTCCAACCACTAGCCTGGTCGGCAAGGCCAGAGGAGATGGCCAGAGTGACATGTAATCCAAGGGAGGTGACCAAGGGTAAGTGATGATGGGGGAGATATTTGGTTAAGGCCCATAAATAGGCTAAGATCCTTTAATTTAGGAACCCATTGGTCCATAGCTCACCATGGCTGGTCGAAAGTGGTTTATCCTGGTCAATAAGGTGTGCTTAGTGGCTGTGGGGACCTTAATTTTGTGACTGTAGGATGGCTAAGTCAGTTTTGGTGCATGGGTCCAATTTGGGTTCAAATGTCTAAGAGTTGGGTTTAAGTTAGGCTAGCCCTAAATTTTAGCCCAATTTATTGATCAACATTGTGTATATAATTGTAATGAAAATTTTTGGTGAAGGATTAAAATGATTTTGAGTCCAATTGGAAGCTCAATTTGAAAAATTTTGGGATTTTGGTAAATTTAGGCATGTAGGGCCAGACTGGGTCTAGGTTGAGCTAAAGTTGGGTGAGGTTCAAATTGATTGTTGAAAATGGTCCATATTAATGTCATAAAGAGTTTTCAACATGAATTGNGTGTCTATGTGCGAGAAAGGTTTGTGCAATTCACTCCTTTAAAAATAAACGAAATGTTTATGATTGAAAATGTGCATATTTTCCATTACGCAAATTTTAAACCACAAGAGATAATATGAATGAACTCTATTGATGCCTTACAAATGAAGATGCAAATTGGGAAGCTAGAGATGATGGAAATGTAAGTTTTTTGCCATTATTGTTAAATCAAACTTGTTCTAAGACACGATACTTCTTTATTGCATAGAAATTACTTCCTACTATGAAAATCAGTAAGGTAACCAAGGAGAGTGATATTTTGAATTACTGTATTCAAACTGAAAAAACCTATCGATATTGGAGCAATCATTATAAAATCAGTTTTGGGTTTGATTGTTAATGGATCAACAACTGGACTTGGACATCCATCCACTATTTTCCTACTATGTAGTCAATCGCAAGTACCTTATGAGAGCTGGGAAAAGTGCTTCTTCTTTGGAAGCCGATGGATCCAAAAGACTATTGTAACTGTATTGGAATGAGAGATGAGAAAGATATGAATGTACTGATCAATCAAGCATCCCACAATTCATTATCTATTCAGCCTAACTTTAGTTCCAACACACTTTTGAAAAGGATCAAGAAGATAGAAAAAGAGGTGCATAATATTATTCATGTAAGTGGGNAAATCAAGCATCCCACAATTAATTATCTATTCAGCCTAACTTCAGTTCCAACACACTTTTGAGAAGGATCAAGAAGATAGAAAAAGAGGTGCATAATATTATTCATGTAAGTGGGAATATTTTTAAAATGTTGGATCACTTAGACTGGAGACTTGAATAAAATTTTGAGCATACTGGTTGTATTGAAGATGNGAGAAACTATTTGGGCTAAATAAAAGCAATCCTATTCTTTATCCTCTTCCGAGTGTAACATTGAATAATTTAGATTTTGGTCCCTAACTTTGTGGTTAGGCTATGAGGATTCTAGCTCCACTCCAGAACTCACACTACTCCCTCTCTTGAGGGCTAAAAATCTCAAATCAGTTTCCAATCCACTTGACCAAATTAGGGATTTTAATTTGTCATCTTAAAATCTCCAATTTTGCATCCAACTAAGTATACTTCTGTATTTATTTGCACCCAACTCCATGGATGAAATACTTTCACATGAAGTCATATGTGACTCTTCCCATATTTTAGAAAATCATAGTCTTTTCGAAACATAAGTTTCTCAACACATTTTAATATTTCAATTGGCCAGATCAAAAATTAAATGAAGATGAGAGTTCAAATCATCACAAATTATTGACAATTAAAACCATAGAACAAAATCAATTCTTCACACAATTATATCTCAAAGTGGGGAAAAGGATAAAGAATACTTCTCATAAATCATGACAATGATACAAAAAAACATGGATTTCATACATAAAAATAAATTTACAAAACAAAAGAAATAAAAGACACAACTTATCTCACAATTCTTCCTAAGAAAACTCCTAAAAGTTCTCNGAACATGGATTTCATACATAAAAATAAATTTACAAAACAAAAGAAAAAAAAGACACAACTTATCTCACAATTCTTCCTAAGAAAACTCCTCAAAGTTCTCTCCAAGCATTTCTCTCTTTACAAGAACTCTCAATTCTCTCTTAGAAGTGTAATGAAAAATAAATCGCTCACCTTCCCTCTCCTCTTACAATCCTTGAAGAAAATATCCAAGCCCTTCACTTTCTCTTTCTCTCTAACTCTCCTTCTTTCCTTCAAACCACACACACCTCACGCACACACACTCCTCTCTTTTATCAAAGGCTACCTCCCTCCAAAAAGAATTCAAAATTCCCTCCAAAATTATGCCCAAAAGTTAACTCTTTTGAATTTAATAAACACGTCCATTGATCCAAGAGATATATCCCTTCATAAAATAACCTTCCAAATAGTCTAGATTAATTGAATCACTCCATAGGGTGTTTAGAAAAAGTGTACCTTTAGAAATTCACACAAAATTTCTTGAACTGCCTTAATCTGCAAAAATTCATCCATGACCCATCCGGCGCCAAATCTAGCGCACCATGCACAAAATCTCTGTCAAATGGCACATCTGGCGCCAATCTGGAGCATCGTGGGCCAGTTTACTGAGGACCGCATTGTTATGGCTTTTGGCGCATCCGGTGCCAATCTAGAGCATCATCATATGCCAGAATTTGAAAATTCACTATTTTGGCTCAAATTTTTGTCTTTTCTGTTACTTTTCTCCAAATGCCTAAAATTGATATACCTACCAAAAAAACATGAAAATACCATTCTTTAAATTGCAATATCCCAAAAAATAAGAAAAAATGTAGACTTAAGACAACATATTATTTTGGTGTATCAAAATCCCCAAAACTTAAATGTTACTTGTCCTCAAGTGACACTTTTACTACANTCCTTTGATAAAAGAGAGGAGTGTGTGTGCGTGAGGTGTGTGTGGTGTGAAGGAAAGAAGGAGAGTTAGAGAGAAAGAGAAAGTGAAGGGCTTGGATATTTTCTTCAAGGATTGTAAGAGGAGAGGGAAGGTGAGAGATTTATTTTTCATTACACTTCTAAGAGAGAATTGAGAGTTCTTGTAAAGAGAGAAATGCTTGGAGAGAACTTTTAGGAGTTTTCTTAGGAAGAATTGTGAGATAAGTTGTGTCTTTTATTTCTTTTGTTTTGTAAATTNTAGAGATTAACTTATAATTTCTATACTTCAGTTCAAAAAATAAAGTAGTAAAATTTAAGGAAAACCTTTAATAGCTTAGATTCAAATTCTAAGTTTTAGAGTACATAGTAGTCAATTTTTNCACATAGGATAGAGATTAACTTATAATTTCTATACTTCAGTTCAAAAAATAAAGTACTAAAATTTAAGGAAAACCTTTAATAGCTTAGATTCAAATTCTAAGTTTTAGAGTACATAGTAGTCAATTTTTAGATTTTTTAATCTCTATTCATTTCAAAAAGAATTGCAATTTGTCATATCAAGGATATTTAGAATATTCATATGAAAATGAACTTCAGGTAAAATTTACTAATTGTACTACTATTAATCCAATATAATTTTACAAAATGTAATAAAGCTTTTTCCTTAAGTTAATTCAAGTAAAGCCACTTTTTGATTAGGCATAGCCTCAAGCTTCTCCTCATTTATTTTCTTTTCTTATCTTTTTCTTTTCTTTCTCTTTCTTTTCTTTTTTTTTCTCTTAGATCTTTTCAATCATTTCTCTTCTTTTTCTTTTATATGTGAGGATTATTATATCTGGGTAGTCTTTTAATAGTTTTGAACTTTACTACTTGTTCTTAAAGTTAAAACTCCTTACCTTTCTTCACTTTATAAACTAATTTTAGTTTATGATTTTCCTAAAGTTTCATTAATTTCTTCTTACATGGAACTCTAAAATTCTTAATACTTCAAAAATACAATTTTTTTTGCAATAAATAGAAAAACTTAGTCTTATCTTGTCAAACCAAATGTCTTTAACTTTAGAATTGTCCTTAATTATTAATTTTTTTTCCTAAATTTACTATAATATTCATAAACTTAAGTATAGTCATTTAAAGTTTATCTTAATATCCCATGTCATGTTAAATTAATTTTAAGAATATTATTACTTAAAGACAAATAAAATTTAGTTTACTTCTTTTTGAAAGAAGTTTTTCTTCCCCCCAAACTTAAGTTCTTAAATATTTTAAAAATTTTCTAGCACAAAATTAAGTTTGTGAAAGAAATCAATAAATGCATGAAAATAAAAATTGACCTATAGAGAATTTCTAATTATGAAACTGGGCTCTGGTATACTGCATGTACTAACTTTAAAAATACATATATGATTTAAAGCATTAAATGAAACATAATTTATTCTAAAGAATTTGCATAGAATTAAAGACAGAAATAAAAGCTAAAGTACTAAAAAAACAGGAAAAGTAAAAATCTACAGTTACTAGGAAAATTTTAAATCCACAACACAAAATAAATGTTTTTACTACTAGAATTTCAAATGTCAACCAAATAACATCTAAACAACATGAAAACAAACAAACAACATAACAAACAAATATAGTAACTCCAGACAATATCAATCTTCATTGCCTTCCTAATCATCATCTTCTTCTTCCTCTTTTTATTCTTCTTCTTCATCATGTATAAGAGCATAAGGAGTGAAGCTGGGGCAAGTAGGAAATTCCACAGTGGATTCAACCCTAAGATATCTCACCATAGCATCCTCAAAAGCTGAATCATGTTGAACTCTCCTCTATTAATACTCATCATTATCAGAATTTCGTGCTCCAACTTCTCCAATCTGGTTCTGATTATTTACTATATCCAATTGTTGGATCATTAGTTGGTCCATAATGTCTTCTAGTGATGCAAGGCGAGAAGTAGATGGCCCTGCAGCTGATGTAGAGTGTTTATCACTTCATCAACCCCTACATTCAACAAATGATTCAACTTACTATAGCATATGCTTCCCAATCAAATTTTGTGGTTCTAACCTTTCCTCATTTCTATGGGACTCTACTTCTGATTGCTCACAAAGAGTGAAAATCAGGGCAGGGTAACCTAAACCACTACCTATAAAGCTCTTAGCTATAATATGTGCATGATGAACTATAAGAGCACCAACATCTGTTGCTTTCATGCTCTGAATTCTATAGTTCAATATAGCCCTATCCTTTATTACATCGACTAGATGACTTTTTGGTTGTAACCTAGTAGAAATGAAGTGGTGTCATACCTTCCACTTAATAGTCAACATTAAAGTGGAGAAGTTAACTACCTTATTATTTCTAATCCTTCATTCTCCTCTTCCATCAGTTAAAAAGGAAATCACTTCATCCAGTGATGAATCAATCATCACGAATGCAACATATTCATCTAGAAATACATTCTACAGCCCATAAAAAACATTAATCCTTTCTATAGTAAATTCAACTTGCATACCTCTCACAAGGATGTGATCGTCAGCACTAAATCTCAAGTTGATATAAGACTCTGAAATCATTGGCACAATCACTAATGCAATGAAGGAGCAAAATCGTTCCCAATTTCTGGCAATGATCAACCTCTAGATCTCGCCACCCAGGCTAGCAAATGCCCGTTCCTGATCGATCTTCTCGATTCAATTTGAGTGTGATAACTTTGTTGGGCCACATCAAATTAACAAATCTTCATGCATCTAAATCATCTGGCCTTCCTCTCTTCACTCGTGGAACCATTTAAAATTTCACAAAAATTCAAATAAATTACAAAATAAAAAATCTAACTCCCTAAGTAAGATTATTTGGTAAGAAACTTTCACCATGAGTTTTCTTCAAGCTTTTCATCAAAGATCCCAACTTTTGGATTTTTTCAAAATTTAGGAAATATCCATGGCGAAAACAAAAAATTTCTAAGTTAAAGTGAAGCTCTTAATAAGAGAAGATGAAATTTATGATTTTTAGCCTCCAAAGTCTTCTCTATCGCGCCCAATGTGAAGCCCTAGGTCAAAGTTTAGAGGTCGGAGATGACCCAAGAAGTAAAAATGGAGTTTTACTTTGTGATTACATGGTTTTTTAGGCAATCTGGCATTTTTGGCAATTTGGAGCTTCTTGCGCCCAATCTGCTGCATCATGCGCCTACTCTCTGTAAAACGACGCATCTTGCGCCAACGCTTTAGTTTTTCCATATTTCATTTTGTGTGAAAATCTGCTCCATACTGCTTTATGTCCACCTCTAATTAACTCAAATGAAACTTTATAAGCATATTTAAACATTACTCTAACATCAATCTTTCACAAACAACACAAAACTCACTTTTATATATAAAATCCACGGTATTACAAAGAAACATTTCTCAGGCCAATGAACATCTATTTCAATGTTTAAAGCCAATCAAAACATCCTAACACCGAAATATAAACATTAAAATACCAAACACAAACATTAATTTTGCTCAATAATAAAAGTAAATGCAATCCAACACAATAATATAACTAAAACAAGCAATACTAAAGAAAATGTTTCATGCATTGATTAAGTTCAAACATCTTCTTCACTCTCGTCCTTCTGGATATCTACCATAGAATGGTGGTGCACATAAAATTTGTAGAAGGGTCGATAAGGAAACTCATCAGTCAAAATCCTCCCCAATCCAAGCATGTTTCTTTAACATACGCACCAAATCATCTTCAATACAACCAGTATGCTCAAAATTTTATTCAAGTCTCCAGTCTAAGTGATCCAACATTTTAAAAATATTCCCACTTACATGAATAATATTATGCACCTCTTTTTCTATCTTCTTGATCCTTCTCAAAAGTGTGTTGGAACTGAAGTTAGGCTGAATAGATAATTAATTGTGGGATGCTTGATTTATCAGTACATTCATATCTTTCTCATCTCTCATTCCAATACAGTTACAATAGTCTTTTGGATCCATCGGCTTCCAAAGAAGAAGCACTTTTCCCAGCTCTCATAAGGTACTTGCGATTGACTACATAGTAGGAAAATAGTGGATGGATGTCCAAGTCCAGTTGTTGATCCATTAACAATCAAACCCAAAACTGATTTTATAATGATTGCTCCAATATCGATAGGTTTTTTCAGTTTGAATACAGTAATTCAAAATATCACTCTCCTTAGTTACCTTACTGATTTTCATAGTAGGAAGTAATTTCTATGCAATAAAGAAGTGTCGTGTCTCAGAACAAGTTCGATTTAACAATAATGGCAAAAAACTTACATTTCCATCATCTCTAGCTTCCCAATTTGCATCTTCATTTGTAAGGTATCAATAGAGTTCATTCATATTATCTCTTGTGGGTTAAAATTTGCGTAATGGAAAATATGCACATTTTCAATCATAAACATTTCGTTTATTCTTGAAGGAGTGAATTGCACAAACCTTTCTCGCACATAGACAATTCCTTGGTTGATTTCATGTAGATTTGTATAAAACTCTTTCACCATAAGGGCAACTACGGCGACAGTAGTGTACCAAAAAAATTCCTAGCATCTCTGCTCAAAATTCTCTTCCACTTGAGTATTCAGTGTATTAAATTCTCGATTCACAAACCCCCTTTCTTTGATTAGCCTCTTCTTCATTAGAACACGATCATGCAACTTCTGCGCATCGAAACTAACAAATATTCTCTGGTTAAAAATCCCACATATAGCATAATTTTTAGAATGGGATGCCATTAAAATTAAAATCTAGGGACNAGTTGAAAATCCCACATATAGCATAATTTTTAGAATGGGATGCCATTAAAATTAAAATCAAGGGACTCTTCCCTTATTTTCCACCATAAAATGGACTTTAAAATCAATTTTTGGGAGTTATAAGGAGAAGAACCAGCCAAAAATCACCAAAAACTGCCTTTTGAAATGTTTTAAGTTATTTTCATTGTTGCGACGCATCATGCGTTGATTCTATGGTATCATGCGTCAGTTTTCTAGAATTTGACGCATCATGCGCCAATTTGGCGCATCATGTGCCAGTTCCAGAAAATTCGCATTTTCAATTATGATCAAACAAATTCTCAATTCTTCCATTTACTTTAAATATCCTTCAAGTCTTAGGATATTCAATGTTAACAACTCGATATGGATAGACTTTTACNGTCTCCATTTACTTTAAATATCCTTCAAGTCTTAGGATATTCAATGTTAACAACTCGATATGGATAGACTTTTACATCTCTGAATGGCCCTTTCCACCTAGACTTCAATTTTCCAGGAAATAATTTCAATCGTGTATTGTATAACAAAACTTCCTGTCTAGGCTCAATTTCTTTTTTTATTATCTTCTGATCATACCATTCTTTCATTCTTTCCTTATAAACCCTAACATTATC
>JXCR01068875.1:24639-37703 GCA_002079205.1 Phalaenopsis hybrid cultivar
GAACATTTTATTTCGGAGTTCAAAGGAGGAAATACTAGAGGATGTCACAGATCCGAAGGAGAACTTCGGTGAATTCCTAAGCTATCCTATTATTTGGCTTTAATTTAGGAGAAATCATTTAGATGTTTCATCCTGTTTTTATTTATTAGGATTTACATTTGTGTGAAGCAATCAGCACAAATAACTTGAAGATGTGAGGATTTAGGTCATGACGAATGACAACCTCGGAGTGTGTGAAGCAATCAGCACAAATAACCTTGAAGATGTGAGGATTTAAGTCATGACGAATTACTAGATTTAGGAGAAATCATTTAGATGTTTCATCTTGCAATTTTTATTTATTAGGATTTACATTTGAGTGAAGCAATCAGCACAAATAACCTTGAAGATGTGACGATTTAGGTCATGACGAATGACAACCTCTTTTAGATGTTTCATCCTGCAATTTTTTATTTATTAGGATTTACATTTGTGTGAAGCAATCAGCAAAATAACTTGAAGATGTGAGGATTTAGGTCATGACGAATGACAACCTCGGAGTGTGTGAAGCAATCAGCACAAATAACCTTGAAGATGTGAGGATTTAAGTCATGACGAATTACTAGATTTAGGAGAAATCATTTAGATGTTTCATCTTGCAATTTTTATTTATTAGGATTTACATTTGAGTGAAGCAATCAGCACAAATAACCTTGAAGATGTGACGATTTAGGTCATGACGAATGACAACCTCTTTTAGATGTTTCATCCTGCAATTTTTTATTTATTAGGATTTACATTTGTGTGAAGCAATCAGATGTTTCATCCTGCAATTTTTATTTATTAGGATTTACATTTGTGTGAAACAATCAGCACAAACAACCTTGAAGATGTGAGGATTTAAGTCGTAACAAACGACTACCTCGGAGTCCTAAGGCTGTCGACCTTGAAGATGTGAGGATTTAGGTCATGACGAATGACAACCCCGGAATCCTAAGACGAGTTAAAAACCTAAAGATGTGTTTGAGGAATTATGTTCCACTAGGCAAACAACCTTGATATCCTATGGCTTTATTTTTTAAAGCTAAGGAAGGATGTGTTGTTGTAGATCCTTTTGCTGTTGAAGATGGCCGGGCTGTCTACCATGTANCTGCTCACTGGGATTGACTGATCGAGCAATACTCTTTAAGGAATCGCGACCGACACAAAGTCACTCATTTGTCGAGTCTTCCTCACTATCCATGCACACATGCAAATGCAAATTTAAATGCGTTCAGTCATATGAAAGAAGTGGTAAAAGTTAGTATGCCATTAAGACAAGGACTCAAGTAAAGATGGACATATCATGGAGGTGGGGGCCCCGTAGATGGGTATGTTGTGGAGGACAGTGACCCAAAGGGATGGTCATGTCAGGAATATAGTAGCCTGATATAGTGGGCATTTTTTGAAGGCAGTGACTCAATGAAAGGGGCATGTCGTGAAGGTAGCGACATACTAGATGGGAATGTCATGGAAGTAGTTAATCATAAGTATGTGCATTGCATGAAGTTAGTAGCCTAAACAAATAGCTATGTCAAGAAGGCAGTGACCCGGAAGGGTGGGCATATCATGAAGGCAGCGTTCCAATATATGAGTTTGTCATAGATGCATTGAAATAGGCATGTCATGAAGGTATCAATCCAACCGTTGGGATGTCGTGGAGGCACTAACTTAAAGAGATGGTGATCCTCACTATGGAGAATAACACATGTAAATTCATTTTATGAATGGACACTCAAACATGCACCTAAAATAAGTAATGTTGATATGCATGATATCATGCAAGACATTCAGTACTTGAGGTGTCGTGCTTCGTCATCAATGGTGTAGGAATTCACTAGGGAGAATCACACCTTGCCTTAATAATGACCAAACTTTTGTGAAAATGACATGCATATTAGCGGTACGATGCACAATTCAACAAGCAGGCGATGCGGGTGAATTTAGTGTGATAAATTTCCAAATATTTTTTAATATTACAAAATGCACATGACAGATACAATAGTGAATATGCAAATTAATCCCAACAAAATAACTTCATTTAAAATAGTTTTATCTTTTTAAAAATCTTTAACAGTGAAATCCCCTTTAAAATTAGCACAAGTATATGTATTGCTCAATTAATAAAGAGCTCTAATGGAGTCTTAGATATCAATCCCACAGGAAAGTTGGAAATGCCTATGAATAAGTTCTTAAGATTATAATGTAAAGTTCAATTTTTAAAACTACACAAAAAGTAAAGTGCAAAGTTTGAATATTAAGTAACAAGTGAATGCTAATTAAAATGCAGTTGAAAGACAAAGTTAACTAAACTAAATGCTAAACTTTCAAAAGTAAATTTAAAAAATGAAAACTAAGATGTTACGACGGTAATTTCAAATTGAACAGAAAATCCTCCCCTTTAAAATGAGTATATGATTGTGAAGAAATTAAAATCATTTGAAAATATATAGAGAAACTATTTGGGCTAAATAAAAGCAATCCTATTCTTTATCCTCTTCCGAGTGTAACATTGAATAATTTAGATTTTGGTCCCTAACTTTGTGGTTAGGCTATGAGGATTCTAGCTCCACTCCAGAACTCACACTACTCCCTCTCTTGAGGGCTAAAAATCTCAAATCAGTTTCCAATCCACTTGACCAAATTAGGGATTTTAATTTGTCATCTTAAAATCTCCAATTTTGCATCCAACTAAGTATACTTCTGTATTTATTTGCACCCAACTCCATGGATGAAATACTTTCACATGAAGTCATATGTGACTCTTCCCATATTTTAGAAAATCATAGTCTTTTCGAAACATAAGTTTCTCAACACATTTTAATATTTCAATTGGCCAGATCAAAAATTAAATGAAGATGAGAGTTCAAATCATCACAAATTATTGACAATTAAAACCATAGAACAAAATCAATTCTTCACACAATTATATCTCAAAGTGGGGAAAAGGATAAAGAATACTTCTCATAAATCATGACAATGATACAAAAAAACATGGATTTCATACATAAAAATAAATTTACAAAACAAAAGAAATAAAAGACACAACTTATCTCACAATTCTTCCTAAGAAAACTCCTAAAAGTTCTCTCCAAGCATTTCTCTCTTTACAAGAACTCTCAATTCTCTCTTAGAAGTGTAATGAAAAATAAATCGCTCACCTTCCCTCTCCTCTTACAATCCTTGAAGAAAATATCCAAGCCCTTCACTTTCTCTTTCTCTCTAACTCTCCTTCTTTCCTTCACACCACACACACCTCACGCACACACACTCCTCTCTTTTATCAAAGGATACCTCCCTCCAAAAAGAATTCAAAATTCCCTCCAAAATTATGCCCAAAAGTTAACTCTTTTGAATTTAAGAGACACGTCCATTGATCCAAGAGATATATCCCTTCATAAAATAACCTTCCAAATAGTCTAGATTAATTGAATCACTCCATAGGGTGTTTAGAAAAAGTGTACCTTTAGAAATTCACACAAAATTTCTTGAACTGCCTTAATCTGCAAAAATTCATCCATGACCCATCCGGCGCCAAATCTAGCGCACCATGCACAAAATCTCTGTCAAATGGCACATCTGGCGCCAATCTGGAGCATCGTGGGCCAGTTTACTGAGGACCGCATTGTTATGGCTTTTGGCGCATCCGGTGCCAATCTAGAGCATCATCATATGCCAGAATTTGAAAATTCACTATTTTGGCTCAAATTTTTGTCTTTTCTGTTACTTTTCTCCAAATGCCTAAAATTGATATACCTGCCAAAAAAACATGAAAATACCATTCTTTAAATTGCAATATCCCAAAAAATAAGAAAAAATGTAGACTTAAAACAACATATTATTTTGGTGTATCAAAATCCCCAAAACTTAAATGTTACTTGTCCTCAAGTGACACTTTTACTACATAAAAGCATATGACATAGGATAGAGATTAACTTATAATTTCTATACTTCAGTTCAAAAAATAAAGTAGTAAAATTTAAGGAAAACCTTTAATAGCTTAGATTCAAATTCTAAGTTTTAGAGTACATAGTAGTCAATTTTTAGATTTTTTAATCTCTATTCATTTCAAAAAGAATTGCAATTTGTCATATCAAGGATATTTAGAATATTCATATGAAAATGAACTTCAGGTAAAATTTACTAATTGTACTACTATTAATCCAATATAATTTTACAAAATGTAATAAAGCTTTTTCCTTAAGTTAATTCAAGTAAAGCCACTTTTTGATTAGGCATAGCCTCAAGCTTCTCCTCATTTATTTTCTTTTCTTATCTTTTTCTTTTCTTTCTCTTTCTTTTCTTTTTTTTTTTCTTAGATCTTTTCAATCATTTCTCTTCTTTTTCTTTTATATGTGAGGATTATTATATCTGGGTAGTCTTTTAATAGTTTTGAACTTTACTACTTGTTCTTAAAGTTAAAACTCCTTACCTTTCTTCACTTTATAAACTAATTTTAGTTTATGATTTTCCTAAAGTTTCATTAATTTCTTCTTACATGGAACTCTAAAATTCTTAATACTTCAAAAATACAATTTTTTTTGCAATAAATAGAAAAACTTAGTCTTATCTTGTCAAACCAAATGTCTTTAACTTTAGAATTGTCCTTAATTATTAATTTTTTTTCCTAAATTTACTATAATATTCATAAACTTAAGTATAGTCATTTAAAGTTTATCTTAATATCCCATGTCATGTTAAATTAATTTTAAGAATATTATTACTTAAAGACAAATAAAATTTAGTTTACTTCTTTTTGAAAGAAGTTTTTCTTCCCCCCAAACTTAAGTTCTTAAATATTTTAAAAATTTTCTAGCACAAAATTAAGTTTGTGAAAGAAATCAATAAATGCATGAAAATAAAAATTGACCTATAGAGAATTTCTAATTATGAAACTGGGCTCTGGTATACTGCATGTACTAACTTTAAAAATACATATATGATTTAAAGCATTAAATGAAACATAATTTATTCTAAAGAATTTGCATAGAATTAAAGACAGAAATAAAAGCTAAAGTACTAAAAAAACAGGAAAAGTAAAAATCTACAGTTACTAGGAAAATTTTAAATCCACAACACAAAATAAATGTTTTTACTACTAGAATTTCAAATGTCAACCAAATAACATCTAAACAACATGAAAACAAACAAACAACATAACAAACAAATATAGTAACTCCAGACAATATCAATCTTCATTGCCTTCCTAATCATCATCTTCTTCTTCCTCTTTTTATTCTTCTTCTTCATCATGTATAAGAGCATAAGGAGTGAAGCTGGGGCAAGTAGGAAATTCCACAGTGGATTCAACCCTAAGATATCTCACCATAGCATCCTCAAAAGCTGAATCATGTTGAACTCTCCTCTATTAATACTCATCATTATCAGAATTTCGTGCTCCAACTTCTCCAATCTGGTTCTGATTATTTACTATATCCAATTGTTGGATCATTAGTTGGTCCATAATGTCTTCTAGTGATGCAAGGCGAGAAGTAGATGGCCCTGCAGCTGATGTAGAGTGTTTATCACTTCATCAACCCCTACATTCAACAAATGATTCAACTTACTATAGCATATGCTTCCCAATCAAATTTTGTGGTTCTAACCTTTCCTCATTTCTATGGGACTCTACTTCTGATTGCTCACAAAGAGTGAAAATCAGGGCAGGGTAACCTAAACCACTACCTATAAAGCTCTTAGCTATAATATGTGCATGATGAACTATAAGAGCACCAACATCTGTTGCTTTCATGCTCTGAATTCTATAGTTCAATATAGCCCTATCCTTTATTACATCGACTAGATGACTTTTTGGTTGTAACCTAGTAGAAATGAAGTGGTGTCATACCTTCCACTTAATAGTCAACATTAAAGTGGAGAAGTTAACTACCTTATTATTTCTAATCCTTCATTCTCCTCTTCCATCAGTTAAAAAGGAAATCACTTCATCCAGTGATGAATCAATCATCACGAATGCAACATATTCATCTAGAAATACATTCTACAGCCCATAAAAAACATTAATCCTTTCTATAGTAAATTCAACTTGCATACCTCTCACAAGGATGTGATCGTCAGCACTAAATCTCAAGTTGATATAAGACTCTGAAATCATTGGCACAATCACTAATGCAATGAAGGAGCAAAATCGTTCCCAATTTCTGGCAATGATCAACCTCTAGATCTCGCCACCCAGGCTAGCAAATGCCCGTTCCTGATCGATCTTCTCGATTCAATTTGAGTGTGATAACTTTGTTGGGCCACATCAAATTAACAAATCTTCATGCATCTAAATCATCTGGCCTTCCTCTCTTCACTCGTGGAACCATTTAAAATTTCACAAAAATTCAAATAAATTACAAAATAAAAAATCTAACTCCCTAAGTAAGATTATTTGGTAAGAAACTTTCACCATGAGTTTTCTTCAAGCTTTTCATCAAAGATCCCAACTTTTGGATTTTTTCAAAATTTAGGAAATATCCATGGCGAAAACAAAAAATTTCTAAGTTAAAGTGAAGCTCTTAATAAGAGAAGATGAAATTTATGATTTTTAGCCTCCAAAGTCTTCTCTATCGCGCCCAATGTGAAGCCCTAGGTCAAAGTTTAGAGGTCGGAGATGACCCAAGAAGTAAAAATGGAGTTTTACTTTGTGATTACATGGTTTTTTAGGCAATCTGGCATTTTTGGCAATTTGGAGCTTCTTGCGCCCAATCTGCTGCATCATGCGCCTACTCTCTGTAAAACGACGCATCTTGCGCCAACGCTTTAGTTTTTCCATATTTCATTTTGTGTGAAAATCTGCTCCATACTGCTTTATGTCCACCTCTAATTAACTCAAATGAAACTTTATAAGCATATTTAAACATTACTCTAACATCAATCTTTCACAAACAACACAAAACTCACTTTTATATATAAAATCCACGGTATTACAAAGAAACATTTCTCAGGCCAATGAACATCTATTTCAATGTTTAAAGCCAATCAAAACATCCTAACACCGAAATATAAACATTAAAATACCAAACACAAACATTAATTTTGCTCAATAATAAAAGTAAATGCAATCCAACACAATAATATAACTAAAACAAGCAATACTAAAGAAAATGTTTCATGCATTGATTAAGTTCAAACATCTTCTTCACTCTCGTCCTTCTGGATATCTACCATAGAATGGTGGTGCACATAAAATTTGTAGAAGGGTCGATAAGGAAACTCATCAGTCAAAATCCTCCCCAATCCAAGCATGTTTCTTTAACATACGCACCAAATCATCTTCAATACAACCAGTATGCTCAAAATTTTATTCAAGTCTCCAGTCTAAGTGATCCAACATTTTAAAAATATTCCCACTTACATGAATAATATTATGCACCTCTTTTTCTATCTTCTTGATCCTTCTCAAAAGTGTGTTGGAACTGAAGTTAGGCTGAATAGATAATTAATTGTGGGATGCTTGATTTATCAGTACATTCATATCTTTCTCATCTCTCATTCCAATACAGTTACAATAGTCTTTTGGATCCATCGGCTTCCAAAGAAGAAGCACTTTTCCCAGCTCTCATAAGGTACTTGCGATTGACTACATAGTAGGAAAATAGTGGATGGATGTCCAAGTCCAGTTGTTGATCCATTAACAATCAAACCCAAAACTGATTTTATAATGATTGCTCCAATATCGATAGGTTTTTTCAGTTTGAATACAGTAATTCAAAATATCACTCTCCTTAGTTACCTTACTGATTTTCATAGTAGGAAGTAATTTCTATGCAATAAAGAAGTGTCGTGTCTCAGAACAAGTTCGATTTAACAATAATGGCAAAAAACTTACATTTCCATCATCTCTAGCTTCCCAATTTGCATCTTCATTTGTAAGGTATCAATAGAGTTCATTCATATTATCTCTTGTGGGTTAAAATTTGGGTAATGGAAAATATGCACATTTTCAATCATAAACATTTCATTTATTCTTGAAAGAGTGAATTGCACAAACCTTTCTCGCACATAGACAATTCCTTGGTTGATTCCATGTAGATTTGTATAAAACTCTTTCACCATAAGGGCAACTACGGCGACAGTAGTGTACCAAAAAAATTCCTAGCATCTCTGCTTAATATTCTCTTCCACTTGAGTATTCAGTGTATTAAATTCTCGATTTACAAACCCCCTTTCTTTGATTAGCCTCTTCTTAATTAGAACACGATCATGCAACTTCTGCGCATCGAAACTAACAAATTTTCTCTGGTTAAAAATCCCACATATAGCATAATTTTTAGAATGGGATGCCATTAAAATTAAAATCTAGGGACTCTTCCCTTATTTTCCACCATAAAATGGACTTTAAAATCAATTTTTTGGAGTTAAAAGGAGAAGAACCAGCCAAAAATCACAAAAAACTGCCTTTTGAAATGTTTTAAGTTATTTTCATTGTTGTGACGCATCATGCGTTGATTCTATGGTATCATGCGTCAGTTTTCTATAATTTGATGCATCATGCGCCAATTTGGCGCATCATGTGCCAGTTCCAGAAAATTTGCATTTTCAATTATGATCAAACAAATTCTCAATTCTTCCATAAAATTAGGTAAATAAATATATTTTTAAATATTTTCTCAAACACGTGGACTCTAGAAATACATAAATATAAATATATGTAGAATATTCTGAACAAAAACTCAAAAGCAAAAAAAATAATGATAAGTATGGGTTGCCTCCCATAAAGCGTTTGGTTTAACGTTGTTAGCCCGAGATTCCCAGTGTTTATTCTGGATGACCCAACATTATAATTTCTATAAAAAGTGGGCTTTGACCATCAAAATATAGTTTCAATTTATATCCATTTACTTTAAATATCCTTCAAGTCTTAGGATATTCAATGTTAACAACTCCATATGGATAGACTTTTACATCTCTGAATGGCCCTTTCCACCTAGACTTCAGTTTTCCAGGAAATAATTTCAATCGTGTATTGTATAACAAAACTTCCTGTCTAGGCTCAATTTCTTTTTTTATTATCTTCTGATCATACCATTCTTTCATTCTTTCCTTATAAACCCTAACATTATCCTAAGATTCATTCTTAATTTCTTCAAGCTCATTCAATTGTAATAATCTTTTCTCACCAACTTCTTTTCAAATTAAAACTGAATTCCTTTATAGTCCAATAAGCTTTATGCTCCAATTCTACTAGCAAGTGACAAATCTTCCCAAAAATTTATCTAAAAGGGAACGTACTTATAAGTGTCTTATAAGCTATCCTGTATGCCCATAATGTGGCATCTAATCTACAAACCAATCCTTTTTACTAGTATTTACATTTTTTTCCAAAATTCTCTTAATTTCACGATTAGATACTTTTGCTAAACCACTAGTCTGAGGATGATAAGCAGTTGCAATTTTATGCATTATACTATATTTTTCTACCAATCTTGCAATTGTTGTATTTTTAAAATGAGATCCTCCATCGGTAATGAATACTCCAGGCATTCCATTTCTTGTCAAAATATTTTTAATTAAAAATTTTGAAACACTCTAAGCATCACATTGAGGTAAAGTGATTGCTTCAATCCAGTTTGAAACATAATCTATTTCAATCAATATATATATTTCTAAATGAAGTCATCCCATACAATCCAATCCCCATGCATCAAAAATTTCAATTTCCAACTTAAAATTTAGAGGCATTTCATTTCTTTTCAGAATGTTACCTATTCTCTAACACCGATGTTACCTATTCTCTGACACCGATCACATGTTTTTATATATATATTAACGTCTCTAAATAGAGTAGGCAAATAAAATCCAGATTGCAAAATTTTATGAACACTTCTACCATTCCCAAAATGTCCTCCCTGAATCATGACATTTTTTAATAATTTATAGAATTTCTTTGTAAGGCAAACATCATCTCATTACAAATATTTTCATTATTTATATAAAAAGGGTTAATCCCAAAAATATGACTTTGCATCATGAATAAATTTCTTTTTCTGTTGTTTTGTTTGTCTATATTGCAAAATACCTCTAACAATATAATTTATAATATCAGCATACCAGGGTATTTCCCATCCTTCTACAACATAAAGTTGTTCATCAGGAATTTTTTTTTTTAAATTATATGTCAATGTCAAGTATTTCTTCTTATTCTAGCCTTGATAGATGATTCACAATTTGATTATCAATTCCTTTCTTATCGACTACAAAAAAATCAAACTCTTGCATTAGAAGTACCCATCTAGTTAATCTTGCTTTCGCATCCTTCTTTTGCATCAAATATCTAATAGCCAAATGGCCAGTATGCAAAACATATTTAACTCTAATCAGATATAATCTAAACTTATCAAAAGCATACACAATGGCTAATAACTCTCTTTTAGTGGTGGTATAGTTAATCTGAGCATCATTAAGAGTCTTACTTGCATAGTATATAACTTTAAAAAACTTATCATATTTATGCCCTAATACAGCTCCAATTGCATAATCACTAGCATTACACATTAATTTATAAGGTTTCTCCTAATTAGGTGAAACATTATAGGAGCAATGATCAATTTTTCCTTTAAAGTTTCAAAGGCTTTAAGGCAACCTTGGTTGAAATCATGTTTTATATCTTTTTCCAGAAGTTGGCATAAAGGCTTAATAATTTTTTAAAAATCTTTAATATATCGCCAGTAAAATCCAGCATGTCCTAAGAATCACCTAACTTCTCTTACATTAGTAGACGAAGGTAATTTTGATATAACCTGTCTTTTTGCAGGATCTACTTCCATGTCATTTTCTAAAATTTTATGCCCAAGCATAATTCCTCCTGCAACCATAAATTGACTTGTTCCTAGTTTGATATGAAATTAGTCTTTTCACATCGTTCAATAACTTTCTATAAATGATTTAGATTTATTTCAAATGATGTTCCTAACACTGAAAATTGTCTATAACGACTTAAATCCCTTTTTTAATAAACTCACTAAAAATGGATATCATACATCTTTGAAATGTTGCAGGCGCATTGTATAATCTAATGAGCATTCATCGAAAAGCAAAAGTTTGATAAGTACTAGTAAATTTTATTTTCCCCTGATCCTCTAATGCTATAGATATTTGATGATAGTCGGTATATCCATCTAGAAAAGAAAAATATCTGCATCCAACTAGCCTATCCAACTTCTAGTCCAGAAAGAGTAAAAGGAAAATTATCCTTCCTGGTGGCAGAATTTAATTTTCTATAATCTATACACATTCACCATCCAGTGACTTATCTTGTTGGTATTAATTCATTATTCTCATTCGTCACTACAGTCACTCCTCCTTTCTTTGGAACACAGTGAATTGGATTTACCCAAGCACTATCTGAAATAGGATATTTTAGTCCAGCAATTAACTATTTTAATATTTCTTTCTTAACAACTTTATTTATCATAGGATTTAATCTCCTTTAAGGATCAACTCTTGGTTCTTGTTGATCTTCAAATAAATTTTTATGCATACAAATTGAAGAACTGATTTCTTTAATATCAGTTAATGTCCATCTGAAGGCTTTCTTAAATCTTTTCAAAGTTTCCAACAACTGTTGTTCTTGCGTATCAATTAATTCTGAGGATACTATAACAGGTAATGTGATAAATCTCCTAAGAATGCATACTTCAAATGTGTAGCAAGTGGTCTTTCTACAGTGGTTTTCATTGGTTTAATAGGACATTCTGACTCAAAATTAAAATTTTCACCTGATCTTTAATTTTTCACATCATCTTTTTCAACTTCAACTTCCACTTCTTTTTAAACTCTATTTCCTAATTCTTTTCCACTTGTAAATTAAACAACCATAATTTCGTCATTGTTAGGATTTACTTCAACATCACTAGGCAACGTTCTTTTACTGCTAAGTGCGGTAGCAATACATCCTAATTGATTTTCATGTTTTTAATTGTAGCTCCTTGACTTGGTAATTGACTCCCCATTTGCAATATGATTTCTTACATTGACAACTTTTTCTTCTTACTTTGTAAATTGTTAAAACCAAGAGGGTAATAAGGTTTATAAGTTAGATTTCCTTGATTGCTGGAGTTTCACAATGGGTTTGCAGTGTTGTATCCCAATTGTGGATTTGCAGCATTAAATATATTGTTATTCCAACTAAAATTTGGATGATTCTTCCAACCGGGATTACAATAATTGGCATAAGGATTATTTGAATGATTATTTATTGCATTTAAGGTCTCGTAAGAAGATTAAGGTTCTATCACTTGTCCCAACGAGTTTTCCTCAAGCACAGGTGATGTCTGAGAATAATTCATTCCATATTGATATGTCTCCTATGATATAATAACTATTTATGCATCTAACATAGTTATTGCATCAGAATCATGAATATTGGCTACTCTTTTTGGATTCACCCTTTCAAATGACCATTGAAATTTATTAGTAGTCATCTCTTCAATTAAGAAATATGCTTCATCAAATGGTTTTAACATTAATGATCCACCAACAATA
Organism: Phalaenopsis hybrid cultivar; assembly: GCA_002079205.1. Lineage (NCBI taxonomy): Eukaryota > Viridiplantae > Streptophyta > Magnoliopsida > Asparagales > Orchidaceae > Phalaenopsis > Phalaenopsis hybrid cultivar. Next base: position 37,147 of record JXCR01068875.1, read on the forward strand.
GCGTGAATTATTGATCTAAGACATCTAACCAATCCATTAAAAAAGTTTGAATTATTAACCAATCTGACAATGCATGATGTGGACACTTTCTAAGGAGATCTTTAAATCTTTCACAGGCTTCATAAATTGAGTCCCCCTCAAACTAACAAAAAGATGTAAAACCATTTATAAGATTACCAGTTTTTGAAGGTGGGAAATATTTAGATAAATTTTTTTTGTGAAAAGTGTCCCCAAGATCTGATAGATTCAGGTGCTAACAAGTATAACCACATCTTAGCTTTATCCCTTAGTATAAAAGGAATAATTCTAAGTCTGACGACATCATTCGACACTCCATCATATTTAAATGTAGCACATAGTTCTAGAAAACTAGTAAGGTATAAATAAGGATCTTCAGTTGGTGTTCCCCCAAACTGATTGTTTTGCAACATTTGGATAATAACAAATTTAAACTCAAATAAATTGGCAGCTACAGCGGAGTTTTGTATACTTAACTGAATTTCATCTGCTGTAGGATTAGCATAATCTCTTAAAGGTCTCTGATGATGTTCATTTTC